>OZ059798.1:1611009-1813904 GCA_964057025.1 Standfussiana lucernea
CCGATTTATTTTTATCTTGAGAAAGTCAATCAAAAGTCAGTTTAGCTTAAAAGTACCGTCAGCAGATGAAATGTTAAATAAAATTTTATTACGTAAGTCTTGCTTGGTTAAGGTAAATATTATAATTAGAGAATACAATATAGAGTCTCGTAGAGAAATCACAGGTTTTAATTATTATCACAATAGTTGCATTTTCAATACCGAAAATCAAAATGACTACCCTACATGGAACATTAACATGTTCCAATATTAACATAATTTAAAAAATTCGCAAAACAGAAGTGCCGCACTATAGGTCCCACTATAGGTGCCCGAACAAATTCTCGAAAATGGCAACAGACAGTGTTAAAACACTGTACTGGGATCAATCCATCATCACTGACAGGGCTATTATAGCTAATAAGCCTGATATAGTGGTGATGGATTGATCAGAGCGGCGCGCAGTGATTGTTGATATAACAGTCCCGCATGACGAGAACCTCGTGAAAGCCAAGATAGATAAGCAATAATTAAATATCTTGATTTTGCTCGCGAGGTTGTCGACATGGGTGGGATGTGAACTCAGTGATCATTGCCAATGGCTTAATTGCTAAGAGCCTCGACCAATGCCTGAGGAGGCTCTCGTTAGGCAGCTGGATCAAGGGCTTGATTAAGAAAGCGGTACTCCTGGACACGGCTCGTATTGTTAGGAGGTTCCTTTCTCCAAAAAAAAACGTTACGTTCGTACTTTACATTTTTAATAACAGCAGGTGATAATTCATTAAATAACATGATTATTTAGTAACATGAAACACGTTACGAATCCAAAAAGAGGCTGACTTAGAATCAAAGAACTCTTGGGCTTCCAAAGATAGGAGGAGTCTTACCGCAAATGGCTTAGATTTCATGGGATGTCACTATTTTTACGTTTTGATGTTGCAAATGACTTCGTTTAGATGTTCAGCTTAAGCAAAATATTCATTTTTTCTTTTTTTACTTTGTGCAGCTTATTAAAAAAAAGATATTACATGGAAAGAAAAGCCCCGTGATTGCTTCATATAATGTACATACTTTCATTGAAGAACGCTTTTGAAATTAAAAGTGCCCCAAAATTCCGATCTTCTTTCAAATAAATTACCTTCTTCTTATGTATTTCAAACACATACATTTAAGCACTTTTTATGTCGACCGTACAAGTTGAAAACAATCGAAAAAACAAATGAAAGAAATGTAATCATATTTATCGAATTCGGGGTTCTCCGGTACGGGTGCCTCAGGGATCGGGGTACTCAGGGACTAACCCTTTTGTATGGCTATTGCAATCTGTGACGTCACTGTATCAACTCAATGACTTGATTTTTTTTTCTGAGCAAATAAAGATCTAATTTTACAGTAAATTTAAAATATATTGGGTTTTACCCCTTACTCTTTTAAAACTCCATCCTAAACTAGGCCAGCTCAAATCAAAATTTTACCACCGACTTACGATCGACTGAACCTAGCTCTCTGCCTGCCTTCCGTGTTGTAAATTGTAAATGTAACATGAATTCGTTGCACCGTTGATAGCGTGCGTGCATGCATGCATGATCACGCGACCTGCCCCAGTCCGCATGTCAGAGCTCATTGAAATGTATCAGATGTGCCTGTTTAATATAAGTACAGATTTTCAATAAGCAATACATCTACATAAGCTTTTCTGTGGTTGGTAGTGACAAAAGCCTTAATCAATGAAGATTCGTCCGTGTTTCTGGGACAGTAAAACTTAATACTGACTACTTCATCCCTATTACAGTACACTCGGTTTCATAAATATCTCAATTTATTTTTAATAACTGTAATATTTGACTAAAATAACAATTTTAAAGGTATAGAATGAGAAAGGAGAAACCTTTGTCCTGCATTTGGACACGAGATAGGCTAGTAAAAAACAAAAGCCAATCAAATCTCAGGACTAAAGATTTATTATTGAACTGAGAGTAGCCGGTAAATAAACTGAACGAAAAGTCAGCAAGTTCGGTCTGTTTCAACCTCACTTACCATTTTATTATTAGCGAAGACTTCATGCCACAACAGCACCGTTTATTTATTGTGACAGACAAACAAACATCTTTAGCTAATTAATAAATAGGTCTTGTGTTTGCCACTGTTTAGGGCGGGCATAAAGAACCCTTAAAACTTTTTAAATCTGCCATTAAAAACAACAATAATTTTCACCAGCTACCAGGCTCGCATAAAAAGTAAGCGTACAGATTCAGCCAATCTTCCCAAGAGTAAAACATAAATCTTCGTAAAATGGGATTACCTAACAGTTAACATGAATTTATTACCCGGGACCAATTTAACCCTTTCTAAATAAAAAGGGTTCCACTGACAGTTATGAACTCTATTGGGACTTGATAAGATCTTGTTTTTTCTCGATCGATGAACTACGCGGAACTTTGGATGGATGGGATCTTTCATTCTTTTTTTCTCGTAACTCGGAATATCTATCTGAGTTAGACGTTACTGGTCGACCTTGCTTGTCAAAAACCGCAAATGGGCGTGGGCATGGGCGGCAGAAAAACTGTGACACCAGGTTAGGCACTAACCACACGATAATGAAAGAAAAAAACTTTTTTGCAAAAAAAAACCGACTTCAAAAAAAAACACTAAAAAAGTGGAAAATAACTTTACTTTCGGAAGTCGGTGACTATTGTTTGTTTCATTGACTTTTTTGCCACCGACTTCCGAAAGTAAAGTTATTTTCCACTTTTTTAGTGTTTTTTTTGGAAGTCGGTTTTTTTTTTGCAAAAAAGTTTTTATTTTACCCTTTTTAGTTATCGCATCACACACAAATCCTTATCAAGTATCAATTTCGCAATTTCATTTACTTGGATGACATTTTTTCCAGTTATTTTGATTTAAAAACCAAACTGCTGAACCGATTTTGATGAAATTTCTATGGGACCAATCGGGAAGTAAATCCATTCAGATAAAAGAAGAATTTTTCAAATCGGTTCATAAATGACGGAGATATGAGGTAAAAAAACAAAAAAAAAAAAAACATACAACCGAATTGAGAACCTCCTCCTTTTTTTGAAGTCGGTTAAAAAGTACGTAGAAGGCACATTCGAAGATTTAAATCTTTTATAGCTGTACACTACACCATTGGTCTAGTGGTCGCTAGTGAATATCCTGAGCATGAGGTCCTGGATTTGATTCCCAGGTCGGGCAAAATGTTATTGGATTTTTCCATCGGGAATTTCTCAGTAGCAGCCACGGAGTCTGGATTTGTGCCCGGTTGATGGCGATAGTCTCGCCGTCTTTTACGTGGGACTTAAAGATAACTGACAACTACAGTACTTTCACAAGTTATTATGCCCTGTGACTGGGACTGTAGCTTAGTTTATTTTTTTGTGTTTTGACATTCAAAAGTGCCTGTAATGGTCTAATTGAAATAAATGCTTTGAGTTTGAGTTTGAGTTTGGCGAAATTTGGGTGTCCTATTAGGTACACCTCTGCCTTACCCTTCTTGGATTACAGGCGTGATGTTATGTCTTGTTACTACACCCCCCTTGCTCGGTTTCGTGCAAATGCTCCCTGTTCCTAAGCCGTTTTAAAGTAGAAGCTAACATTAGCGTTGCGTGCTGTGCAATATTTATTGTGTTTACTGCCGGCGCGCTGTTAACTTAAATAGTACCCATTTACACACGACAACTATTTAACACTAGAAATTGGGTTAGTTTGAATGAGGTGGGAAAACTGGGGAATTTTATTACGGTAATATCACTACTGAATTGTTAGCTGAAATGGTTGTTTTTTAAAAATCACTGTACGAATACATTGAAGAATTAAATAGTTTTCTTACTTAAATTAAGAAATTATTTTCTACTGATATTATAAATAATTGACTTATTTGGTCAATAGACATACTTAAATTCTCACTTTTCCCATTGCGGGAAATACAGGACCGCAACTGCCTAGCCTACGTTCATACATCTGGTCAATAGATAATTATAATACACACATCAAAAGTATCTAGGGATCAACATATATTTTTGCAATAACTTTTCTCCTGATTGATATTAATTAAAATTTTCTTTAAGGATTCATCAAATAAAGTGTTTTCGTTTGTCACAGTAACGATAAACCAAGTCACCTTTGCATTAATAAAGAAATTTGCCATTTTCCTAATAAAGGGATTTTTGACATTTGAACCACTAACATTAAAGTTCGAAAAAAAGACTGAAATAACAGTTTTCTTTAAAATTTTATTGGGTAACGTAAACAATTAATAATCCGTGTTTCTACCGCGAACACTAACAACACAAGAACATCGGTTTGGCATACTCAAAATGAGTTCATCCAAATCACGCTGTGGAATGGCCGCCCATGTTCGTTGCAACAACAAAAAAAGGTCTTCTTGCGACTGGATACCCTCCATATTCGGCAGAGCTCTTCTCTGTAGCATATCCCATGCATGCGCAATCGGGTTCAAGTCTGGCGACTGAGCAGGCCAGGGCAGGACATTGATGTTATCTGCGGCGAGAGTCTGTCTTACAACTCTTGCGGTGTGCGGTCGTGCATTATCATGCATTAACTGAAATAAGGGACCGATTTGCACTTGTAGAGGAACGATGACGTCTGATACAATCGTCTCAGCATAAATTTGAGCGTTGAGGTTGCCTCTGATCCAAATCAACTCAGTTCTTCCGCCGATCCAAATACCCGCCCATACCATGATGGTTCCACCACTATAAGGATGGACTTCCTGGCAGGATTTTAATCGCTGTTGGCGTCCAGGGGTTCTCCAGTGTCGTATACGTCTTGTATCCGGTCTCATACCAAAACGAGACTCATCAGAAAAGCACACGAAACGCCATTGTTCTTCTGCCCAATTTCTGTGTTCAAGAGCCCATTGATATCGAATCCTACGATTGTGCATTGCTATAGGTGGTACCCGTAGCGGTCTTCGGGAATGAAGGTTCACTTCATGCAAGCGGTTTCTGACTGTTTGGTCGCTAATGAAGTTCCCTGAAGAGTGATGAAGCCTCACGGCTAACATCATGGCGGTTATTGTTGGAGCTCTTCGAGTTAAGATTTGAATGTATCGGTCTTGTCTCCGTGTGGTGCAGCGATACCGTCCTCCATGGCGCTCAGCCACGGTACCAGTGCTTCGGTAACGTGTCCAAAGTCGACTGATAACACTCTGACTTGTATTCAGAGCTAAAGCCACAGTACGTTGCCGGGAACCAGCTTCTATCATTCCCACGGCTCTGAGCATTTCTTCCCTGCTTAAATGACGTCGCCGCTCCATAATAACGTTGGTTTTAATCAGTAGTAGGGAAACAGTAGCACTAATAATGTCTTCAATGCGTTGTATGTTTTTATAGGGAAAATATTGACAGCTTATTTTCATCTTTTACTCGAATTTGATTGAGAGTTCCTGATTCAAATTATGAAATGCACCAAAAAGGATCCATATAAATTTATAAAATCATAAATTTATTACAAAGCCACATCTCAATCTCAAGAAATCCGCATAAAAATGCTTGATCCCTAGACACTTTTGATGTGTGTATATTAGTTTTCTATTTAACGACAGTATTTACAGTTTTTCTGAGTAAGCGATAGTGTATCGTCGAGCGCATCATCGCTTATCTTTAAGTGAGAAAATGGTCAAAACACTGCAATTTTCTCGACAATAAAAGCATAAGGTCATATGTGCCAATAGAGTTTTGTACATACGACCTTATGCTTGAGCATAAGGTAGGACGTACAAACACGAAGAGTTTTGTACATACGACTTTATCCTATTGATGTTCAGTGTTCTGTTCTCAAAAGATTGATAATATACTAGGACGAAATGCAACTTTCCAACACGCATATTCATAAACACTACACCTACAACAATCGTAGCATATACATATGTATATCCAGATCTAATTGACACTTACCCTGCAAATTGACCAATTACAGTAGCCGCAGCTAATTAACCACCAACAGTAATTGAATTAATAACGCATCAAGTTACAACTAAAGGGTGAAACCACTAAATAGGTCTTATCAGTATTGCAGCACTGCGATATGACATAACAACACGCTTGTCTTCGCCGAAGGGTTAGGCAGAGGTGCACCTTATACATAGTACACCCACATTTCGCCAGTTATATTTTAAGGCTATTGCCATCAACCGGACTCCGTGGCTGCTACTGAGAAATTCATGATGGATAAACCCAATAACACTTTGCCCGACCCGGGAATTGCACCCAGGACCTCATGCTCTGTAGTCACGCTTGTGACCACTAGACAGACGAGATAGTTAGATATTATGAGAGAGAAATTAAAAAAAAAATCTTTAAATATTGTTCCTTTCTCTGCCTGTTTTTGGTACTTAAACGTACAAAATGTAAACAAATCGTTCGTGAAGAAATTCTTATCATAATAGAAGAAAATAAACACAACATTTTTTCCAATCGATCGTCGGTTTTCCTGGTCCAATTTGTTTAAACGAAGTCAATTAACGGCTGTCAGCGCTTCATCGGCTTTTTGTATTTACGGCTGGTGAGAAATCTAATCTTCTGTAGACTCTGAATTCCTGGTAATAGGACGTGACTATAATGAGGGATCCGAAGCTGATTAACACAACAAAAAAGGTTTTTTAACCGTTTTACATTCATTATATTTTCAATGGAGCGCAGTATCCTAGGCGTCAAACTTACCGACTGTGTGCGAAACACTACACTGTGCTACAAAACACAAATTACTGACGTTGCTCAAAAATCCGCTAAGCTGGAGTAGGACTGGGCTGTCCATGTTTTGCCGTCTGCCCGAAGAGCTGTGGGCCAAAATAACCACAATGTAGAGCCCTGACACAGCCAGAAAGCGACGCGGTAGACCTCGCAGGAGATGGCGGGACGAGCTGGACAGAACCAAAGACCAGTGTTCCACATTAGCCCTGAATCGAAGGATTTAGAAGTCATGGGGAGAGGCCTTTGCCCAGCAGTGGGAAGACAGAGGCTAACAGTAAAGGAATAAATAATTGTTGCTAAACAAGAACAGATGTACTGACCATAAAAGGTTCAACTGCGCTTTTTGAGGTCGGCCTGTGGATAGGTGACTGCCCATTACATATCGAGACCCCTACGCTACGTACCTTAGAAAGCACGACACGCCGTTGGTCCCAGCTGTCATTTGTAGATCTTTGACAGTCAGTGGCTCGAAAGTCTGACAACCAGTCTTACCAAAGGCCAATAGTCATAGACAATAGCTCCATGTTAAATACTGGTATTGAACTGCATGCGGTTAGACTGAACCCTAACATAGTTGGGAAAAGACCAGGTAGATGATGAAACTGGTGCTCGACAGTTAATAGTCCATACATACATAAATAACCTCTCACTTTTTCCATATGTGGGTAGGCAAATAGAGAGCACCACCGCTTGCTGTTACCGATAAGACCGCCCGTTGTGAAATGTTTTCTTTTATGTACATTGAAATTTGTATGGTGTACATAATAAAGAACATTCTATCTATCTATGTAGGTACCACCTGCTACGATCCTCACGTGCTTATCACATAACAGAACATAACATCACGCCTGAAATCCCCTAAGGGTGAGGCAGAGGTGTAGGTACCTAAAAGTACACCAACGTTTCGCTAGTTATGTTAAAGTCCCATTTATGCGAGCTTGTTTCAATCAACCCGGCACAAATCTATACTTCGTGGCTGCTAATGAGAAATTTCTGATGGAAAAACCCAATAACACTTTGATTTACCCGGGAATCGAACCCAGGGCCCCATGCTAAGCAGCCGCACTTGCGACCGCTGGACCAATAAGGCAGTCAACTTATATACATATTTCTATACATAAGTCTAATCTAACAGACAGCTATCAAGCTTATGACCACACACTCACCTAAACCATTGGGTTATTACAGCTTAATAAAACATAACATAACATCACGCTTGTAATCCGCGAAGGGTTCGGCAGAGGTGTACCTAATAGCACACCCACATTTCGCCAGTTATGTGTCAGTCCCATTAAAGCATTAATAATACATGAATAAACAATGAAATGAAGCCTTCTGACCTCCGAAGCCGAAAAACCCTCTGATAATACTCCATTACAAGATTACCACACAATTTTTAATTATACTTAATTGGCTTCTAAACGCGCCGGGCAGTCCGTAGGGACATATTATATACGTATGTATGGACATATATGCGGTACGGTTCATAATGATGAATATCGCGTAATTTGACCAATGTACGCACAAATTGGATTAAAATTGTTCGGCTGTTTTTGGTTGTTTACTGTTTACGAGAATAAAATTTAAATGTGTGTTTGTGGTTGAAATGTTTATTGAAGTCCACAGATATAGGCTTTGCTGGTTTCCTAGTAATCATAAACGATTTTAGACTATCATATTTCGATTTGTTCATGATCTCAGGGTTTAGAATTAGCTAGAGTTCTAATTTTACTTAACGTAGACTCTAGTCAAACAATGGCGGAATTCACTGGCTTTGAGGGTTGAATAACAATTAATTCAGCGGTTTAGTATACATAAGATTACCAATACAGGCTGTTTCCTACAAAACTGCAATACATACACGGTCAAAATGTATGAAACAGCTGGTTGTTTTTTACGGTTCTGTTGCCAAATGGCAAAACCGGATCCCTTATAGATTCGATCTGCCCGTCTGTCTTTTAATGTTATAACTATACTTTAAATACCTCCACGACCCTCGTATAATTCAATATATCCACCAGCACATTGTTTTGAGTGCGTAACATTGATTTCCACCGTACAACGTGATTTTTCACCCCAAAAAAAAGTCGTGTCCCCGAATTCCCTGCAATTTTTTTTGCGTAAAGTTACTTAGTTTGATGTACAGAATACTTGGTTGCCGGCTTCGTGAAGGGTCCGTTTACACCCTGTATGACAAGGTCTCTACAAGTGTAGTTTACAATAAGACTTTACAACATATTTTGGTTGTAAACGACAAATGAAGATACATATTGTTTTATACGTCAGTGTAGTCGCGGGATAAATAGTTTTCATTTCTGTTTTTCACTCGTCATAGTATGAAACGCTAAGAGCTAAGCTCTTGTGGTGCACCTTCCAGCTCTCTCCATTGAGTGCCAGCCCCTTGACCCGCTTGTGACAAAGTGAAGGTCGAGCCGTATAGGGTCGTCGTAAAAGTACCAGAGCTGACCGAGTGCTAACAATTCCAAGCAAGCACTTTGTGTGAATTATTTCATTACTACTGCTTTCAAAACGGCATGTTCGTAGCCTTTTCCCAAATTTATTGGGGTCAGCTCCAGTCTTACCGGATGCAGTTGAATACCAGTATTTTACATGGAGCGACTGTCTATCTGACCTCCACAACCCAGTTATCACTGGGTAATACGGTACCCCTTGGTAATTAAGACTGGTTGTCAGATTTTCGAGGCACTGACTACCTGTAACGACTGTCAAAGATCTACAAATGACAGCGGGAACCAACGGCTTAACGTGTTTTCAGAGGCACGGAGGAAACTCGGTATGTAATGATGGTCACCATCCACAGACCAACTTTGGCAAGCGAGGCATAACTTTGAAGATCCACCTGTGTGGCTGTTTATAATTTAGCCACGAACTCCTCAAAACGGCATGTTCTTGGGCCAAAATTTCGAAGACATTCGACGTCTTTGCATTGGGCGGTCAACTGCTGGACATAGGGCTTTCCCAAGCTGCACCACGACACCATAACATATAAACATACATAAAATCGCGCCTGTAATCCCCGAAGGGTTAGGTAGAGGTGTACCTAACAGTACACCCACATTTCGCCAGTTATGTTTAAGTCCCATGTAATAGGGAGCGAGTCTATTTCTAGCACCCAGGCCCAAATACACACTCCATGACCGCTACTAAGCAATTCCTGATGGAAAATCCCAATAACAGTTTGCCCGACCCGGGAACAGAACCCAGGACATCAGGCTCATCAGTCGCGCTGCCATTAGATCAACGAGACCACTAAGTAATTTTAATTAAAGTCAGAGAGGCACCCGCCGTAAAGATATGTCCTTGCTCGGGTATCAAACCTCGAAAATACTTTAATCCCAGTCGGTTAAATTATTTCGTGGGTTGGTGCCTCGGGCGTAAGTAATTTCGCTCAAAAAAAATATTTTAAACAGGAAAGTCCAGCATTACATTTTAGTTGGAGAGTGGGGACCTCACCCAAAACTTTGGGCACAGCTGCGTTTAATGCCAAGTGTTAAAATATAACTAATTAATTTACAGCAGTTATTGCTTTGGAACGTGAATTTGTTGAATGTTCAGTTGAATTTAAATAAATAATGTTTCATTAATTTATTGATTGTTAATTTACTCAAAATTTCTGGCTTTTATATCTCTGCCATCCCCTTTGGGAACAGAAGCGTAAACTTCTTTGAATCGTGATTTTATGCCTTATGTTTTATTAATTCTAAGTTTCTCTAACTGATGTTGAAGAAAAGTTTACATTATTCCAATAGCATTCCAGTCCAGCAGCGGTCGAATCCAGCGCTGGTATGCCACTGGGATAATGTGAAACAATACCAGAACGTAATAATTCCAGTGTCCAGACTGCATTGACGGTCTACTTTCTCATTCCAGCTCTCCCATTCTGGCGCCACTAGAATAGTGTAGACGGCCAATCCAGTGCTGGTTTAAGCGTCGAACAGTCAACACACATAGTTGTTTTTTTTATGAATGCGGGCTTAATTCCTAATGATGACTGGAATAATTGTATACGATATCGTCGCTGTAGAATTTTTGTCAATTTTTTTTTTTTTTTTTTTGTAAAAATCGTATGAAAACCACGTATTTTATAATACGGCGAAACTGTGAACCCAGTATACGACTACTAGTGCCATCTATTATATTCAAAACATGAGACAAAAGCACGTAAAAATATTTTAAACATTGACAAAATTAAACGTTTTTTTCGTTTCCTGTGAAGTTTGGTTTCCCGGACATACGAGGTTATCATTCTACAGCGACGATATGATGCAGTTGAGTTCTGGGCTGGATTATCTCGCTTGGTTACAGGACTGGTATAATGCGTACCTGTCCGATAAATCTCGCAGCTGTGGGAAATGCTACCAAGAATAAAGAAGGACCCTTCGTATCGTGGACCGTGGCCCACTTACCACGTCACTGGCAAACGTACATCATTGTACCTGCTTCTCTCAGAGAACTTTTTAAAGAATCTGGGTTGGTACAACTACGAGCATAAATATGTAAAAACTAAGTCAACTTCAAAAGTATATTAGTTTCTCTGGAAGTATTGAAGTGCCTCGTTGGTCCCGGTCCTCGGTTCGATGCCCACGTCAGATAAGGTGTTATTGGGCTTTATTTCTCAGTACAGCCACGGAGTCTGGATTTGTGTACGGTTGATGGCAATGGGCTGTCCCCACAGTACATGGGAATTAACTATAACTAACTTAATAACTTGTGAAATGTGGGTGTATAATCAGGTACATCTCTGCTTAACCATTCTGGGATTACAGGCTTTATGTTATGTTATGTGAGTATTGATTCAAATTATAAATTCGTTGTGAGGAGAGAATCTTGGAACCCTTTTCTTGTTATTATGAAATTGGTCTTTTCATTAAGTTTCCATTATTTCACAAGAAAATAAACTTAAAACTTTGCTAAATGTATACGTAGAGGCTGTACCTACAAGCACATACAGCTAAAATATTTATACCTCCTTTGTATTCAATAACATCCCTATGAGTTTTCGTAGCAAAACTTTATTCTTGTTCATGAGTAGGTATTCAGAGGAGTTCATGGCTAAAGAATAACAGCCGATCTTCAGGTTAAACTGCGCTTGCTTGGTCAACATCATCATCTGCCTAGCCTTTTCCCAACTATGTTGGGGTCGGCTTCCAGTCTCACCGGATGCAGCTGAATACCAGAATTTTACATGGAGTGACTGCCTATCTAACCTCCACAACCCAGTTAGTAGTGGGTAATACTTTTTGGTAAGACTGGTTGTCAGACTTTCGGGCCACTGACTACCTGTAACGACTGACAAAGATCTACAAATGACAGTCGGGACCAACGGCTTAACTAGCTTTTCGAGGCACGGAGGAAACTCGTTGAAAGTGGATGATCATGCTAATAGGGACTTACTTTATCCCAGAGTGTCATTGACATATTTAAAACGTCTCCATGTGTTAATTTCCGACCATAACGCTAGCGAAGCCGCGGGCAAAACCTAGTTCTTTATACTTTTCAAAAGAAAGAATTCTTCAACTAAGTCCGGATAAACGACAAAGCCATACCAAGTACGGACGGTGGAGTTCCCAAAATCCATGGACACGTGCGGACAGATCTAGAGGTAATGTAATCCGAACTTTAGATGAACCACCCTTATGGTTGCAAATAAACCGTTTCAAACCGGTTTCAAACAGTTTATTTGCAACTACAGCCACGCTCATGTTCGATATTTCATGTTTAATAATGGTTCCTTGTAACATAAAGCTCACGTGGACTTGGCAACGACACGCACACTTACAACCCTCTTGAAGTGTGCCTTGCCCGTTCATTCGAAATAAATTGCCACTTCACAAGATATAAGTAGGTTATACAAGGTGGAAGAGACACCGACCTTAAAACGATTACCTCGAGTTGAGTATATCATTCTGAACCCCCCCACATAGAAAGTTTCATCGGTAATTTAAAAAGAAAAATCTTTCACTCAATTTTGAAGGAAACAGCCTAGCTGTTTTTTTTTTAATAACCTTCGACAAATTTATATGTGGTGGAGGGTTCAGAATTATGTACTGCATACGTGGTAAGGGACCACCTTGTATACTATATTCCATATTACTATACATCACACCTGTTTTTGCCTGAAGAGGTAAGCAGAGGTGTGCGTGATGCTTCACCAGTTATATTAACATCATTATCTTCAACAGCCTTGTTCCAGCCGCTGCTGAGTCTAGGCCTCCTACCTTTGTGAATGTCACCCCCACTCATTTGGCTATCTGTCTGCCAAAAATTCTAGTTTGTTATTAGTCCGACATATTATGGGGCCAGGCATTGGCATCACACAAATCTAGACTCCTCGTTCGTGTCATTCGGTTTTTCTGCCAAACTCAGTAATTGATAAACTGAAGACCTCTGCGCCAGACCAACCAGACACGCTTGCGACCACATGACCAACGAATTTTATTCATGGAACAATGCTTCAACTGTAAAATTAGATAGCTTTCTGTGTAGGTAATACACTCTTATATCATGAGTAATAAGGTTGATAAGTGGTCGTCCGTCAGTGTGCGCGGTAGAACATATTATGTGAGATTGGTGTTATCTCCGAAGCAATCCGTTGTTTGGCTTCCCACAAATTACTGAAAGTCGAGAGAAGTGGGTCGCTTGCTTTTTGTGTGGTGTGTCAGTTTGCTAGTCAATCTTTGCGGTTCTTGCTTCTCATAGAGGTAAATCACATCTAAGGGTCCATAATTTCAAACGAAAGGTTTTTAATATAGGAAACAATAAAATATAATATTGTGAAAAACTATGTCATAAAACCCGAAAGTTAAAGTTATTCATTCGATTCGTAGGTTTCTTCTTGCTTATAAATGAAATATCTACCAAGACACCATAAAAACGAAGAGCTTTATTTACACACAAGTCTATGCGTGCCACAAATGGCACGAATACCTCGCGTAAAGATGTGCCCGTAAACAATTTAAAATAGAAATTCTCGACATAAAAGTAGTGACCGTAGACTCATGCATAAATGTATATCGCGATAAGGGGTTCAGAAGTTTACCTATACCGCTGCTAAATCTGAAAGTGATATCCGGGAAATACCTTGAATGGAGGAAAAATAGCTACCATGCAAAATAGGTACCTTTTACCTTGTCTTTCCGCGTCTTGGACTTCAACCACGGGTCCTAGCTCTAACAAGAATATTTATAGCCTTCAATATGAATAAAAGTAATGACGGTGAATATGCATAAATAAACATTACATTACGCCTGTAATTCTCGAAGGGTTAGGCAGAGATGTACCTCATGGTACACCCACATTTCGCCAGTTAATAAGTCTGTGGTAGGGAGCGAATCTATCTGAGAAATTACAGTTGAAAAAACCCAGCAAACTGAATGACTGGGAATATTTTAACTTATAAAAGCACAAAATCTAACAAATTCATGGTTTCAAGGTATAAATTGCTTTTACCATGCAACAAACTTGCATTTCCAATTAAAACTACTTTTAGCCTTAAAACATGCCAGGTACCAGGCCATAATAACACGCAAGAGCTTATCTACCGAACAGATGACGTACCGAAAGTGCCAAGAATGTCATGTCACAACAAAAACTTTCGACGTCCGAAGTGCTTGCATCAGTTATGAGACTTTATCGACTGTCTCTATCGATGTCCTGTGGGAAATATAGGGTACGTAATGTAATTCGTTGACTTTGGACACACGTTTGATGTTTATTGAAAAGTTTTGTGAAGAAAAGTGGATTCGGCTGTTTTTTTTTTCATTTAATGCTGTAATTTTAGAAAAATGCGAAAATAATGTAGTTACATTTGTTACAGCGTGATTTAATATAGCCCATAGCTTTCCTCGATAAATGGGCTATCCAACACTAAAAGAATGTTTCAATTCCAATCAGTAGTTCCTGAGATTAGCGCGTTCAACCAAACACTCTTCAGCTTTATAATATTAGTATAGAAGTATAGAAGTATAGAACCGACTTTTAAAAAAGTAAGAGGGTATGTATGTATAGGGGGTATTTTTTGCTTATAGCTTTTCTACGCTTGACCTATCAAAAAGTTTGAAATCATTCACTCAAAAGATGATCTACTAGTTCATTGTCATCCTGAAATAAGCATTCAGCCCCTATCGACTTTACCTATTTATACATTTGACCCCATCACTAGTATTGCACGCCCGTAGCTTGCAACTAACTTAAAATTAGCTTCGACCTACAGCCTATTTTTGCCTCTGTTTGGGCCTAGACGTAATAAATTCGAAATACACCTTTTTCAAAGTATTTCAGACTGAGTTTTGGACGAAAATTATGAAAACGTGGCCTAAAATATTCAAGTCGATTCTGGAATTTAAAAAAAATTTAAGACTTCGTAAAGTTTTTCGTAACTTTACGTAGTTTTTTTGTGAGAAGTGTTCAGTAAGCTATAAGAACTTAAGCTATCGCTAAGGCTCTTTTTTTCCTCTCATATCGGTACCGTCTATATTGATTAAAAATTGCTCGTGGCTTGATAAAAACGTAAGCGCTTCTGTTGAGTAATAGGCCTTGGGTTGAATTTTAGTTTGAGCAAAATTTTATGCTTCGAGACCCAGTGGTTTCAGCTATGCGTTGATCGATCAGTCAGTATATCAGTCAGCCAGTCAGTTTCTTCTTTTATATATATAGATAGACTACCTTTTGCGCGCAGGTTTGCTCGCATTGTGGTCGTAAATTATCTTAAATATAGCCTTTCACAGTTGGGAATAATGTAGTTTCGCATTTCTGAAAGAATTTTCAGAATCGGATCTGCAGTTTCGAAGATTACCCACTACATCCATACTCACAAAACTTACCTCTTTATAATATATATATAACATGGTAGATACCAACTGTTCCTATCTACGTTTCTGTTCATACTCAAGAATAAATTATATACGCACGAACGAACGCGCGAAGTGACTTTGTGAAAGCGCCCAACTTCTTAGCGCTCAACCACGAATGTAGGAAAGTACCAGGGAAATATGAAATGTAAGTGATTTCAACGACCACTCGAGTATAAAGAGATCGTCTAATCATGAACACTCAGTAACAGCGAGAGTTGGAGTTTCTTGTCCGTTCTTCTCCATAGAGATCTACGCTTTGGAAAGGGCAACTACCTAAGCGCGACTGCTGAGCATTAGGTCCTTTTTTTTTTTTTTTTTTTCCCGCTCTGGGCTGAGCGGGAGGGGGGTGTGTCAGACTTTTACTTTTACTAGACTTTTACTTTCAGATTTTTATTAGGTCCTGGGTTCGATTCCCGGGTCGGGCAAAGTGCTTTTGGGTTTTTCTATCAGGAATTTCGGTTGATGGCAACTATTAGATACACCTCTGCGTAACCCTGCGGGGATTACAAGCGTGATGTTATTTTAAAAGCACGACAAATCACTAAAATCACTAATCACCGGGCAAATTTAAAACATTATTATATTCTTATCAATCGTTTGAGCATTTTTTAATGCGATTAACGTTAAACGTATTTATCAATCTGTCTGTGAACGAGATTACAAAAAAATATCATTGTGTAAGCATATTTCTGAGCTATGGCTTATCTCTTACGCATTATGGTTTCGCACCGCAAAAACATGCGAAGCGACCATGCGTACCTACCGCAATTTACGAATGGCTTGCTCCTCTTGTCCCGAAATCTGTAAAAGATATTAATATTAAACTGTGTTTACGCTTAGATGTAAGCTTGGGTAGTCAGAGGCCCGAAAGTCTGACAACCAGTCTTACCAATGTGTTACGCAGTGACTGGTTTGTGGAGGTCAGATAGTCTGGATAGGCAGTCGCTCCATGTAAAATACTTCTATTACACCGCATTCGGTTATACTGGAAACCTACACCAACAAAACTGGGAAACAGGCTAGGCAGATTGTGTATAGTAAAGAGCTAATTTTAAAACAACAGCAGACAATACTCTCGCCTAAAATCTCAAAAGCTCTTCCATACTAAATCGATTTTATCTACAATGTATCACACAAAATCTATTTTCAATAGATGTCAAACCTTACCGTATTATTGAACATCGTCCCGACTAGTCCCGACCGACGCGAGTCGTGTCCCGATCAATTCGTTCCGACCGACGCTTCGGAAAAAGTTTCATCTATAAGATTAGTTAAGACTCCGGATTGGCAATAAACTTTGAAGGTCAACTCCCGGATGCTGCTTCTTACATGAGTTAAGGGGCGATTCCATTGGATAAGAGCGATGAAAAACAAAACAACTTAAGGCTGCTTCACCACGTCATGCTATGCCACGAGTTTTCAGTACGGACAGTGGATAGGCCCACGCCAAATCGTTCGTCACTTATTTCTTCCGCGCGAGTAATATACAGGCCAGCCGTTTGGTATAAGTACTCGTATTTTACACTTTGAACGCTAGTCGGCACATCGCGTCGTGTTGATTCGTGGCTACTCTAAACTACATCTTTCATTTGTTTTCTCAGCAGTCACTAGAGGCTAAAAACGTATCGTTTGTCGTGTGTATTGCGGTTTTGGCCAAGTGGTACTTATGTCAATTTCCTTATCTAGACTGTATTTTTATATGCTGCATTTCTGCGCAGAAATGCCTAACTACAGATTATTGAATCAATGTAAGCTGCGTAGCATTTGCACGTTTAAGTACACTTGCAAACAAAATAGATATGTTCTAAGCAAACGAGCTTATGTTCGTTGTTGTACCAATGTTGGCGCGTTTCTGAGGAGATATTAATAAACATTTTTAGCAGTACCTTCTTGAAAGTATACAGAGTAATTGGCGCATTCCTTGAAATGGGTTACGACCCCGATAACTTGGGGTCCAAACTTGTACGTCAACAAGCCTCGAAAGACAAGGATTTCAGAAAATTTCAATACATGAACTTTACTGCGCTTAATTGCCCAAGTTATCAGTATTTTTTTATTATTATTTTTTTCAATGTATTTATTTATTTTAGGTACTATTTTTGTTCACACAGTAGACAACACAGGAAAATAACATATAATAGTTGAATACATAGGTACTGCTTAATTCTTAACAAACTGCCAGCAGACCTGCTAACGGCGAAATGAAATTATTCGTTCAGGAGTTATCAGAAAAGTATCAGTTTAAATTTTGCCCGTTTAAGATTTGTCGCAATCAGCAATTGATGGTATGGTAAAGAGATGGAACGTTTCCAAAAAACTTTTTAAAGTTTGATTTCTCGAAAACGATTTAGTTTGGAGACCAGGTTATCAGGCGTCAAAAATATTACAAATTAGGTGTACTATCGTTTTATAGTTTTTATTCTTTTGCTGTGCCCTACAGGGTCCGTAATTGGGCCTTACCTTAAAGCCCGTTGTAAGATCTGCACACATTATGGAATGCAAATAAAGATATGAATATGAACTACTGCCATGAGATCAAAATATCAGAATCTTTTGTGTACGGGTAGATATAACACTGCTTTGCTTAAAAAAAAACATTGGTATGGCACCTATTATATTTAACAAATTGTATTAAGGATATGCCCTTAGTAAAAGTCAAGAAACTCCTGTCGTCTTTCCTGACAGAGTTCAAATGTTATTACTCTGTTACCGATTTTATAAATGATAAATTGTAATATTTGCTTCAGTTTATCTCATATATAATGTAAATAATTTTAAATTTAGCTGATCCATGATCTCATTTTGAATTTTAGTACCTAGTTTTTATATTATCTGTAAGTCAAAAACTATATTTTTGTATGCCGACAGGCAGAATGTACTGGGAATATATCTGAAACTAACACCATTATTGTAATACCTGCATTCTGTATAAATAATGAAATTATTCATTTATTTATCACCCATTTCCAGGAATGCTTCTTGTTACCAGTGTGTAACTCTACCGCGGTGCGCATTTACGAAACTCAAGAAAATTTTATATGCAGGGTAAATTTAATAAAAATAAAATAAGCGTTTAGTTTTCCCAAGAAACCACACCTTTACAGAAAAAACGTATTAGCACTGGTAGCTCGAACTCGCTCAACTATCGTTAGCCTGTGATGAACTAGAGACAAAATGGCCGCCAGACTAATACCGGAGGCTGGCCACTTATGCGCTAATGGCCCTGTAGACAATGGACAGGGGATGGCCATCGACGACGATGTATCAGATAGCTTACTTGACAATAATTAAGGTCTTGTGTAGTGTTATGAACAAAATTGCTTATTGTATCGAAACATCCTGACTAATATCACGCCCATTATCCCTATTGGGTTAGGCAGAGGTGTATTTAAAGGACATCCACATTTCGCCAGTTATGTTTTAAGTTCCATGTAGGGGGCCAGACTATTACTATCAAGATCAACTGTTCACAAATCCAGACTCCTTGGCTTCTACTGCGAAATTTCTGATGAAAAAACCCAACAACACTGTCCGACCTAGGAATATGAAAGGGTATTCTTTTGTTTGTCGCGCCTCCGTGTCGTAACAACCCAGTCGATTGCCATAATATGTTGCAAACGTAGTGACATGGAATAATATGGCAAGAAAGGAGGTGAGTGCTGAGACTGTCTCCTGTCTCTGTCTCGCTCGCGAACTGTCGCTTATACATTGCCTAACGTCAAGAGTGACGGTCGCGGTCTTCGGTCGCGGTCTCCCTCCTTTAGAGTATATATGTTCTGTGCGGTCTCCTGTCTCGGTCGCTTGTCTCTGTCGCGGCGCGAACCGCTACCTTTAGAGAAGTATGGAAGAAGAAGACATGCTGCGCCGACCCCAAATAAATTGGGTTGAGGGCAGAAGAATAATGAAAATGATAAGGGTACATGAAAGGACATAGGGTAAACGTAACTTTATCTCAAAAAAACTGTTCCATTGTGATAACCCGTCTCTCCGCAGGCGAAGCCGCGTGCAAAAGCTAGATCAATTTAAAATTGGCTTTTCATAACAGCCTTCTTGTCAAGAGCACGTATAAAATGAAATTCCTTACTGAAACTATTCTACATATATTTCCAAGATATTGCTTTTGAAATCGTGTGATAGAATCCCTAAGCCGGCTAGGTAGCCTGACTTGACATAATTCAAGAATTAGGTTTCTGTTGACATTCAATTGGCGATCTACACTTCCTTTTGCAGTGATTCTACTGCAACTGACTTCGCATCACTGTCAAAATTATAGTGATCTATAAATTCGTTACGATAAAGTTGCTAATCGATTACGATAGAGGTACTAACTGTGAAATGACTGCACCCTCGTAATATACACGTGTCACTACTTCACTAAGCTCGTACACCAAACCACTCCACCGATTTCAATGAAATTTTGTTAATGTTTATGGCTTGTTCGAGCTTGAAAGATAGGATATTTTTGTACCCAATAGGTGACGCTATTGTTAGCAAATTGCACACGTGCGAAGCCGAGGCGGGTCGCTACTTCGCTAGTGACATTTTAGATGCCATTTATGTTTTTTGTGACTACTTCTGCAGGTAGGCAGGTACACCAACATCTTTGAAAGAAAAGCAAAGCTTGCATCTTACTTTTCATACCATCCCAGCCATAGCAGTGTCCGTCCCACGGTTCTACGTATTCAAAGAAATCTTTCACGAAATTCAAACTCGCTAACTCACGACGAAAATGGTCGTCCGTTTGCTAATGAAAAGTTAATGACCGCGAGACCAATTTCCTCAAGATGATTTGCGCATTTTTAGTTAGAACTTTAGAAATTCTCGCATTCCAAAGACTGTTTGGCGATAAATCAATTAAATTATGTACAGAAAAGAGGCTACGCTAAATTTTTGGGTTCATAATAACAAAAAAATAAATAGTAGGACAAAATAAATACTGAAGTATCGCGTTACGGAACTGAAATGGAGAATAGTTGGGCAGGACGCCTAGCAAGGCGTAGTGACGACAGGTAGACTAAGGCTGTCACCAAATGGCGTCCAAGACCTGGGAAAAGAATTGTGGCAGACGACATAGTTGCCATCGGGAGTAAAACCTGGATGAGGCTGGCACAGGAACCTGGAGATCGACACAAGAAAAGAGAGTCCTCTACCCAGCAGTCGGTGAATTCAGGCTGCGGGTGATGCTGATCCGTCATTATCCGCAGTCGGTCCTCAATTCTTTCGTATCATTTTGACTTTTCCTTGGTGGTTTTCATCTGTAAGATTTCCATAAAAGTATCGTCTTAGCTTATTGATTCGACTGCCGAATGTACGAGACTCAATAACCGAACCGGTTGTTTATATTCTATATTTCTTATTTTGATTTCCCATACTGCGGATACGAGTGTAGTATTTTCTCTTGATTTCTGATTTACCCATACAATGGCGGTCCACTCTTCGTTTGTTCGGTTTTCAAGGGTTTGTTAAAACGTTGAGATTTATTTACTATCCGCAAGTTCAATATCATACCTCCGAAGTAAATGTTGTGGAAAAGCACATCAAATTCCGTTTTGTAGTTAAGAAAAAGAACGCAGTCACACAAATAGACGCAAAATGCGACTTTATTTTGTAATATGTATAGAAAATGATGTAGAAATAAAAGTAAGCATAAATAAGTACTAAATTCAAAAAAACCTCGCGAAAAAGCCCGAAAATAATTGTGCAGTAACTTAATTTGCACTACCTTCCCTTTGAACGTGGTCTCATAAATAATATTTTCTCTGACAAAACGACTTCCTACTACCAGGCTAGCATAAAAGCCAGGAGTTGTTAGCATACAAATGAGCATAATCTGTGTTTGGTTGCAGGAACCGAATAGAGAGAACTGCGTCGAAACGATGGCGAGGTTCCGTAAGGAGAGTGGTGTCTGCTGCTGTTTGTAAGTACTATAATAAGCTTATTAAACAAAATATAGCAATCTTATCTTACTTCTTATCTTATCTAAATGCGAGTGTTTGGATGGATGGATGTTTTTTACTCAATCACGCAAGAACTGCTGAACAGATATAGATTATAGTCTGGAATAGCTCACAGGTCTATTTTTCCATGCGAACGAAGTCGTGGCCAACAGCTAGTAATAAAATATACCGAGTTTAAGAGACATGGATGCACAAACTGCTATCATGAATACAGTTCACGATACCAGGAGAAAAGGAGGACGAGACGTAGGTATTAAAAGAGGTCACTGCTGAGATGACGATTACCAGAGAAGTATGCAATGACAAAGTTTTCGCATTTGCTGCGCCTGCGCGCCGCCGCCATTGTGTCTCTCCACCAGCTCCATTGAGAAGCGGCACCGCGCGCCGCCGCCGCCGCAACATTTCAAGCTTTTGACGCCAGCAACAGCTAGTAACAAATAATCAAGTTGTTCTCATCATGGATTTAAAGGATTATTTAATACTAGCGACCCGTCCCGGCTGCGCACGGGTGCAATGTAGATACTAATACTTTTCTCTACTATAATTACGCATGTATTAAACATATAAACCTTCCTCTTGAATCACTATATCTATTAAAAAAACCGCATTAACATCCGTTGCGTAGTTTTAAAGATCTAAGCATACATACAGACAGACAGCGGGAAGCGACTTTGTTTTATACTATGTAGTGATGATCTAAGAGGCTCGACTTTAACAATCGCACGGTACGGCCGAAGGTTAAGCTACGTTTGCCGAGGATGGGTGACTATATATTAAAGCTCTTTATGCCGTTGGTCCCCTGGCATTTATGTATATATCTTTGACGATTGTCAGACTGACAGACTTTTGGAAGCCCAAAAGTCTGTCCAACACGTCTTACCAAGTGGTATCGTGTTGTGGAGGTCAGATAGGCAGATGCTCCATGTAATACATATGTCCTAAAGTAGGAATAAGGCTAGGCAGATTATGAAGCTAATATCACGGATTTAAAGTATTTTCTGCATAAAACTAGGAATAGATTTCAAAGCATAAAACTGCGTGGTTCAGTCTGACATTGTAACTTAAGTAGTTTACATTGTTTGTGTTTCATTCCAGTTTGAAATATCTCTACAAGAATTTGTAGCAAAGTTGAAACGGTTAGCCAGAATCTTAACATTATGTACCTACACTCTGGTTAATCGTTTTTACAATAAACTTTCTTACATGCATACTTAAACTCACGCCTTTTTATACATGAGGGTAAGCAGAAATTTAAGCCGTTGGTTCAGGCTGTCATTTATAGATCTTTGACAGTCGTTACAAGTGGTCAGTGGTCCGAAAGTCTGACAACCAGTCTAACCAAGGGGTATCGTATTACCCAGTACTAATGGGTTGTGGGGGTCAAATAGGCAGTACTGGTATTCAGTTGAATCCGGTTAGACTGGAAGCCGACATAGTTTGAAAAAGGCTAGGCAGATGATGACATCGTCCACGTTCCTACATCTAATCATACACGCCGGTTGCGTAAAGCTATGCACCTGACCTTTCTGAGGAACATCACCAATAAGGTCGATGTATGTCCTTCGAAAGCGACCCTATCGGCGTTTCTACACACGTTTGCCTCTTAAATACGGTTTGTTAGTCACCTTTTATGCCGGCTGCCAACATGCCAACCATCTAAGCGTATTATCCGTTTTTGTCATTTAAACCATTCATTTAAACTGTAACGTTGTCTTACCAAGTTGTTTCTCAATCTGTCCTTCAAACAAAATTAGAAACATAATTAGAATGTATTAGTGTGTGTCACACTAGCACATTCTAATTTTGTTATTTATTGATTTAAACTTCATGTACAATAGTGGTATATAGGTGGACTCATTACCGCGAGCAACTCTCTGTACAGGCCCTCTCAAATCTGTGTGGTTCTTTCTTCAAAACACCATCTCAAACACTCACCGCACCTTAAAAGAGACCATGAACTCTGAGTTTGGTTCGGCTGTTTCTTCTCAGAGTAGTCAGGTACGAAACACCGGCCCCATCTAGTTTTAAAAAAAGAAGACGTGTAAAAGTGTTTGCAAAAACCTATTTGCTAAAATAAACAACTCAACATCAACTACAAAAAGAAAGGCATTTACCAATTTTCCGACATATCAGAACCGATACGTGATTGTTTTTTTATTTGCCATCTACATGGCCCGCGCGAATTGACCTCAAAAGGAGTTTGTATTACAGAAACAGATCCTGGCAATAACGATACAATGGCACTAGCATCTCAGCTATTTATTATACACTGCGCGTCGCAGTCATCTGGCGTATCGGCAATCGGAAGTAGAATTAGAGTCATCTTTGCATAAGGCGGGTCGTGACTCGAAAACCTTAAGACAGCTCGTAAGAATACGGATTAAATAAAATAATAGGAACTGTTTAAGAATTATTACATTTTTATTTTTTTCTAGCTGTTGTTGCCCGCGACCTCCGACCGCGTGAAATTATTACAAAAATATTACTAGATCAAATAGGGATATTTTGATCTGATTTTGTTAACAATTCATGGTATTCATTTTAACGGAACTCTACTCTAAAGTAGGCTAAGTTTCTCCTTATAACATCAGCTATCTCCCAGTAAAAATCCCGTCAAAATCGGTCAAGCCGTTTCTGCCTTAACATTAGAAAGCTGTTATTTTGAAATTACAAACAGACACTTCAACTTTTTTTTTTTTGCTTAGGTATACATTAGGTTTTAGGTAAATAGAGAGATTAACAAAATAGTCTAGAAAAAAATTAAGCTTCTCAAATGTGGAAAGAAAAGTTTAGCAACCACTCTTACTACAGGTTTGGTGGTCTCTGTTCTAAGGTTTGGTGTAGTATTCTGGGGTAATTGTTCCAAAAGGGAGTCTATATTTAAAGCCCAAAAACGGTGCATAAGATCTATTTTCAATCTTAAGGTTACTGATAGTAGCATTCCTTTTTTTCAAGAAACACATAATACTAACTTTTCCTAGTATATATATTCTCGAAGTATCTATATTCCTTAAAACTAACAAGCATCTATTTCCTGCAAGAACACGAACTACTCTCATGAGATCAAAATATCAGAATCTTTTGTGTACGGGTAGATATAACACTGCTTTGCTTAAAAAAAAAACATTATTGGTATGGCACCTATTATATTTAACAAATTGCCAAATTGTATTAAGGATATGCCCTTAGTAAAATTTAAGAAACTGCTGTCGTCATTCCTGACAGAGAAATGTTATTTACTCTGTTACCGATTTTATAAATGATAAATTGTAATATTTGCTTCAATTTGTACCACCGGTGGCCATATGAAGGTTTGCGCCGTAGGATACCAAGTACCTACTCATGAGGTGCCGGTCTGAACGTGTTAAAAGCTGGAACCGAAAAAATGTTTGACGGTAACAATAATCACCTCAACTTTAGGGTCACAAAGTCATAGCTTTTTAAGGCTAGTTACTGCCTATATTGCACGTGGCACGTTTCCTTTTACCCTCCTATGGCATACAATAAGATTACCTGCTCGGTACTCCCCATAACGATCGAATCTTGCTATCGAATCTCGACCCACATCTCGTAATCCAATTGAGAGGAAATTTTGCACACATGTGTAGGTATCCGATGACAATACAATCATATTGTGATATTATAATATAATAAATCTGATGTCGTAAGTGGAAGGCTTTGGCACAATCCATGAAGTGCGGGCGTTTAGGTGGACCGTTATGTAATTGGGACATTCAAAGAGTCCAGATTCTCAACCTAATTTGAATAAATGACTTTTGATCTTAATTTTAAAACTTTAAGGTAACACATCTGCCTTTCTTAACTAGCCTTTTCTTCACTATGTTGGGGATAGTTTAAGTGTAGCCGGATCCAAGTAATGGCAGTATTGTACACGGAACAACTACCTATCTGACCTCCGTAAACCAGTTACGGGATAAAATTGGTAAGACTGGTTGTCACACTTTCAGGCTTCTGATTAATAAAGACACGACGAACGTAAACTTAAGGAAGCATTTATTTACTAATCTGTACCAAAACCAATATTATAGACAACGAAACGTCATCTACTCAAAAAGAGAGACCACAGTCTCACCAAGGTCAGGCAGCATGTTAAAAACACAGCAAAAACGGACAAAAGCCGACACTGCATACACAACGACTGTTCCGAATTTCCAAATGTTTCCGGATGATAATATAAACAGTGCTTTTTGCATTCTCTGCTTTCCTAGTCCATCCGTTACTGAATTTCAATTTGATTTTGCAATTTAAAGTAGATTGTCTGAACTATTTTTGGGTTTTTGTTGTACATAAAGAATGCTTGAGAATGTCGTGGCTAAATAATAACAGCCGCACTGGTCGTTCTTCAAGGTTAAGCTGCCTAGGTCGGTCCATGGATGGGTGAAAATCCTTTTTATACCGAGCTTCTTACGTGCCTCGTAAAGTACGTTCAGCCGTTGGGTACGGCTGTCATTGGTGGATCTTTGACAGTCGTTACAGGTAGTCAGTGGCCCGAAAGTCTGACAACCAGTCTTAGCAAGGGGTATATCGTATTTGCAGTATACTAATTGGGTTGTAGACCTCAGACAGGCAGTTGCTCATGTAAAATACTGGTTTCATCGGCATCCGGTTTGACTAGAAACCAACCACAACTTAGTTAAAAACATGCTAAGCCGAGGAGAAACCCGGTTTCATGAAAAACCGGGTTTAACTATGGGATCGAAACCGGCCTACTCATATAAGGAATGCTTCATCGTCTTTTTAATCATCTTTCAGGGCTTTGAAAGGCATCAAGAAGACTTAGTTATTTACATATTATCATCTCTTTAATGATGTCGTTATGTAAATACGGATCTCAATGTTCTTGAGGCTAAACAAGGCTTGATTATTCTACAATGTATGCTTAATTCAAATCAGCTGACATTGTACGTTAGGTGGTAATGACTTTGGTGTACAATACAAAGGGGAATAAGCAGTATCGCTTATCGTAAAGGTATTATTACATGCTAGTTTTTGTCACCGCCCCTACTACTTAAGTCATGAACAAAGAGATTTAAAAGAATTATATTGC
The DNA here is from genome assembly GCA_964057025.1 of Standfussiana lucernea. Lineage (NCBI taxonomy): Eukaryota > Metazoa > Arthropoda > Insecta > Lepidoptera > Noctuidae > Standfussiana > Standfussiana lucernea. The sequence continues at coordinate 1,637,618 of OZ059798.1, forward strand.
GGACACGGGGAACATTTTCGTACAAAATTCAGGAGGTTGTCATAAAAGACGTAAATGATCAATTTAAATTACGGTACCTGGTCAATAACAAAAACTCTGGTTTTTTTAGTCGCTGCTTTTTTTTAGTTGTTTAGATTTGACACTATTTCAGAATGAAGCCACCCATCCAAATACATAAAGCTGTTTATGCGTGCAAAAGTTCCAGAGAGACAGCGTTACTATCACGTTTTCACAAGAAATCAAAGAGGTTTTAATTCTTTTCCCAGATAATCTATCCTGTTTCACCCACGGCTGCAGTACCGGCTGGGTGTCAGGTGTACTAGGGAGCGAGGCACTAACAGGAGGTGCCTGGTTGGCCGCGCTACCGTGTCTGGTGGCCTTGCCGGCGGCGCCCTTCTTCGCTGTGCTTGCTGATGCGAGGGGACGCAAAGCTGGAGCGTTTTGTATCTGCGTTAGTTTTATTGTGAGTACACTATTAATAATAATCGAAACCTGCTTCGAAGACGTCAGTAATCGAACTATAGAAAAAATATAGTTTACTTTGAACCAGTAATTTTGTTGTTCCCTTGAAGAAAATCACCTAGTGAGTAACCTTAGCTCTGGACGGTAACACCAAACTGGGAGGAATAGTCGAGGTCTTTGCTCAGGAGAGGAATGATAAAGGTTGACAGCATAAGACACCTTTCAAACGATAAAACGCGTAAACAATATCGGTTCATCCGTTAAGGAGCTATGATGCCACAGACAGACACAAACTTATAACACCCGTCTTTTTTGGTCGGGGGAAAAAAGACTAAAAATAAACTTTAATGATTAATTTGCTAGCCAATTCTGTCATTCTTATTTATTTATTTATTTAATTTTAAAGAAAGCTTACAGACTAATAACAATATTTAATATCATGCATAAGTAAGGACATTTGCTAATTACAAGCTTCCACATATATTTATATCTACTTAGTTACGCGTTATTTGCGTTGACCAGTTAAAGCAATTTGGCTAAGTAAACAGATTACAATGTAAACATAATATTAGGTATGTCGAGATAATATATTAGGTATGTCAAGTCGTGCAATATCAAAATCGGAATTAAAAGCTATTTATGGTTATCACCAAAATACTCCTTGTTTAAAATATTTCTAATTTATTCCATGTCTTTTAAGGCCTTCCTCCCATTTTTCTTGATACTTACTATCCTACGCTATATTATACTACTAGACTATCAGAAATCAATGTCAAAAAATTAGATGGGATATTTATTTTAAATATCTCAAGAGATCATCCTTGCCAACAGTAACATCAACCTAAAATACCAATAACAACGACTCTGATTCCAGATAAGCTGGTCACTAGCAGCATGGTGTGGACCTCGCGGGGTATGGGCGGCCAGGGTAGCAGCGGGCGCAGGAGGTGCCGGCGCGCTGTCGCTAGCGCCACTGTACTGCGCAGAAATAGCTCCAAGGACCAGAGGGTTGGCTGCTATGCCAGCTTTAGCTTACAGGTATGAACCACTAGTGTATTAATAGTAAGTTACTCGCTAGCTAGTTATTATATTCGGCTTTACGATGCCAAAACTCATTCCAAATAGACTTGAAATCGATTGATTTATACCAGGACAAAATGTATCGCAGGAGCTTAAACTCAACCTGAAAAAGTATTCTTCAAATAACGTTCCAGTTGCGGCATTCTATTCGCCTACGCAGCTGGTGGTGTCCTGTCCGCGCATGCACTGTCGTTGTCAATGGCGGTGCCACCTGCTGTACTCCTAGTATCACTTATATGGCTGCCGGAGACACCATCGTTCCTCATCAACGTTGGAAGAATACAGGTACGAATTGTGGTCCTTTGTGTCACGGTGGTTTGAAGACACTTTTTGTCGAGCTAAGTATAAAGGATAGATAAAAGTGGACTTAGCTTAAATAAGACTTTAGGATCTGCTTGTAAAACGGCATGACCTAGAATAAAAAATCGCAATCAACCATGGTGGTCACAAAATGCGTTTAGGGCTATTTATGTTTTTTTTTTTAATATTATATATTGTTTTATTTCTGTCAAACGTTTGACAAAGGGCAGAGAAAGAACGATATTTTAAGAAAGTGCAGATTTCTCTTACGATTTAGTGATTGCTATGAACTACTACGTAGTTTTGCCACTACACTGTTACATCAAGACTCCATTTACGATTACAGGATGCAGCAAAAATCATGTGCTGGTTCGACGGCTCCGACTTCCGCGAAGACCTGACAGATGTGATAGAACAGCAAGAGGTGAAGATCAGGACTTCAGACAGCTACGGCAGACGCGAGCCGCTGCGCCGCCAGGATTCCGACACCTTCCAGCCAATGCTGAAGAGGAGCAGTGGACTCGACTCCTCCTCGGAGAAGAAGAGAGAGCAGTCGGCTTGTAGGGAACTGTGTAAGTTGAACTATTAGCATGTCAATAATAACCTCAAGTGTGTATGCTTAGAGCTAAGCTATTCTCGTAGCATACATGAGTCCTCTTGTCGCGCAGTTACACAACCTATTCCTCTCTGATTTAAAGTTGTAGCGGCACTACAAAATGTACTACAGCAACATAGTACAAAAAGTACTACAGGGACATATAGGACAATAATGAAGAACTAATATCAAATTTCTAAATCGCGCTATATAAATATAGCAAAACTCGATAGCAATTGTCGGGCAGTAGCCACAGACTTGGTCTTTGACTAACTTCCAGAAATCCAAACTCAAAGTTTGCCAACGAGCAATAGCGCGCAGTATACTAGGTGTTAAATTAACGGATCGTGTTCGAAACACAATACTGCGCTCCAAAACAAATATAGCTGACGTGGCTCAAAAGGCTGCCCAACTCAAATAGGACTGGGCAGGACATGTCTGCCGCATGCCGGACAAACTGTGGGCCAAAATAGCAGGAAACTGGTGCCCTGACACAGTGAGGCAGGGTCGCGGCAGGCCACGAAGGAGATGGCGGGACGAACTAGACAAGTTCCGACCGAACTGGAAGAAAGACGCGCGGGTTCGCGAGAAGTGGAAGAAGTGGAGGGAGGCCTTTGCCCAGGAGTGGGACAGAGCAGGCAAGAGAACAAAATAAAAAGCGTCCAGACACAATACCCGGTCCGAGGATCGTCCCTTTTTTATGGGGGATGAAGAACAACATCCAACATCCTGTTCATCATAATCCTAAAAAGTATTTTATCCAATGTACTAAATATGTATATGCGTAAATTGAAAAGGCGTTTCTTTTCAATTTAGTTTTAAGTTCGACCTTAGATTTCAACAGGTTTCTCTGATCAGACACGTGATGAGTTATGTGAAAACAGTCTCAGCGTGACAGACGAGGCTATGTCGCCATTATCGACTTCACAGTTGTAGTCGAAGGTTTATTATTAGTAACAAACAAAATTACCTTCGTTCTGCAGTTCGCCACCGCCGCTCCCGTCGCGCGTTATTCTCCTGCCTGGTAGTGCTGAGTGCCGCTGCGGGCAGTGGCGCCGGCGCGGTCAACAGCTTTGCGGCCGCCGTGCTGCGACACTCCACGCATAGTGTGCCGCATCTGAACTTGACGGCTTATAACTACACCATGTATAACGGGTAAGTTAAGACCTGCGTCCGATGTCGCATTGGAACAGATAATATCTACCTAGTTGGCAGTACGATAAAAACGTGTGCACTATGCTGACAACAACAAGAATAGGGTATTTGACAGCTGTCAAAATAAGTCGCACTAAATAAGATTGTATCAATAGGCTCATGACCCACAGCTAGCTAACTATTTATATATTTAAAATAGCGTACGCTAACAGTACGTACCTACATAATAAATTCGGCAATCAAATTATTAAGGTACTATCTTGCTTAAGAATCGTACAAGAAGATTGTAGATTTCATGTCAGCAGTGAGATACGTAAGTACATAATAATAATATACCTTTAGGGTGGAAGGGCACACAGTTACCACGTATTCAGTACCTGCATCATTCTGACGCCCCACATGGATATTTTTCGTCGGTATTAAAAAAAAACTGTTTCTGATTACAATAAGTGGTCTAATTGTGAGCCTTTTCTAATCCGTTATTCATAAGCTTTATAATTTTTTGCACATTTTCAGGTCTGCCCCTCGCCCACTGTTCGAGCCTTCTGAAGCTGGTTCTATACTATGCGGCACAGCTCTGGTCCTGGGAGCCGCAGTCGCAACCGTTTCCGTAGACAAACTTGGCAGAAAAGTAAATTTTTCAATTTTTCAATAGCGTCCTCGAAGACCTTAATTTTGGTCATAAATAAATAACTCCTTTATTAATTTTAGATGCTGCTGCTCTGGTCCTGTTCAGGTATAACCTGTTGCCTCGCAATCCTAGGCGCGTACTGCGACCCCAACCTACGCCTGCATTCCTGGTACTCTCACCGCTTGTGGCCTTCCAAACGCACGAACAGCCTGAAGGAGAAAGGTCTACAACTGACTGAGAACTTCACTGGCATCAATACAAATCCAGAATGGAAGAATTATACCAATGACATTTCCAAATACAGAGTGAATCTGGATAATGATAGTACTCGTGAAGAATGGAAAGTCCAGAATATAACGAATGGCGAAGATGGGGATACTGCAGTAGAGAATCTTTGGGCGCCTGTGGCTTTAATGTCAGTGGTGCTGTTTTTGTACAATATTGGATTGGGATCCGTGCCTTATGTACTAATTTCCGAATTGTTTACCATCAATGTAAGTATATCTGAATTCTTTGACCTTATCCCAATCTATTTGGGGTCGACGCAGCATGCCTTTTTCTTCCACACTTCTCTATTACGATCACCTCATTTCTAACCATATCATTCTTCACACAGTCCATCCATCGTTTCTTTAGTCTTCCTGTACTCATCGTCACCTCAACCTCCTACATACAAAGTAAGAGTATCATTAACCTAATTAACCTTCGTGTCCCCAGGTAAGAAGCCTTGCATCCAGCCTACTAATATCCTGGATGTGGCTCAGCAGCTTCTTCATTCTCCGATACTACGGCACCATCGCCGTCTCCGTAGGCCTCCATGGCACCTACTACATATGCGCCTCCATAACGTTTCTGGGCTCCTTGTACATATTCTTCGTCATACCTGAGACAAAAGGAAAAGTCCAGGAACAGATTGATGAAGACCTAGATGGACCTCTATTCGTGCTTAGGCGAAAGAGGAAGGACCGTGATCAACGATGACAGAGGTTGCATAAGGTGTTCACTGTGTTCTCATTGTTATAAGCTGCTGTCAGTTCATGGTGCCCTGGTAGGGTCGGACTTTGCCAAAATAATGTCGCTCAAGATTGATAGTAGCGATTGATAAACATATCGAGGTTAAGAGTGTTTCGTATGATGTTTAAGTTATTAAAAGTGAATGGAGGAAATGTTTTTTAATGAACTATGCACAATGCGAGGTAGCAGAGGGGTGAATTAACATATTCTATATGTATTTTATGAAATATTGTAAAAAAGGAATTTCAGATTCGTTTTTCCTTCTAGGATTCGCGTCATAATAGTTACAGAAACCTCTACCTAAACATGTTCATTAAAACGTAGTGAGTAAATAACTGTCCCTGTTAACTTTGTACTGATTGACAGATATAAGCCGCCTATGTTAATGTCACCTTTCTCTTACACTTGTGTGGACAGGCCCAAGATGTTTGATAATATATTATATGTTTGATGTCAAAATAAAATAGGCAACAAGGCCATTAAATTATTTGTGATAGATAGTCATTTATGTATTGGAATTGATGTAAAATAATGCACCAATGATATTGAACGTAAGTTATATGTGATCACAATACGCGTAGGACCTATCTTGGATTGACTAACAGCTCATTCACACGGCTTCCGTCATTGACGATCCGTCATAAAACACGATATGTCACGACGGATGGAGGTTCACATTGCAATTCTGAAATAAAAATAAAAAAGGAAAAATTTGATTAAATTTAATAAATAATTTGATTTGATTTGATTGCATATCGGAATCGTTCCGCCAAAAAAAGAACGAATTGGTGTTCACATTAGTTCCGTGATTTTTCGGGAGCGTGCGCATCAACGAAACCGTCACAAAAAAATCACGATCCGTGTTTTTTGACATACGTGATTTTTAAAAGACGTTACGTGATTTAAGTTTTTACAGTTATTATCGGCAGTGGATGGAGCGAAATAAAACGGCTTGGAGAAGGAATAAACGTTGTTTAATTTTATTATTAGGCACAGTACAAAAAAATGGACACACCGCCTTGACCGGCGTTGGAAGAAGGAAGGAGTTGCCATACTCGAAATTTAATTATTAAAATATAAATGTTGCCACTTTATTACAATATTTAACACACCCCCTCAACATTATATTTTAATTCCCAGACAACCCTTTAATTTAACAATTCAAAACATTTATTCTTAACACCCCCTTAAGAAAAATTCTGAGATGCTTCCCCTTAAACTTCTAAACAAATATGCAGAGCCCTTAAATCTAGAAATACCTAACAACCTTTACATACACAAGATACCTTAAACAATGTTATAAACTCAACACTATGTACGTGCCTACTTGCTTTAACAAACTTATGACAATATCATATCTCTAAGTTTAACAAAAAGTATTTTCCCCAAAGGTTTGGTAAACAAATCAGCTATATTGTTATTACTACAAACAAACTTTATTTTAACTGAACCTGTTGATACATTTTCCACAATATACTGATATTTTATATCTATATGTTTTAACCTTTTGTTACTGTCATTGTTTTTTGCTATATTAATCACACTTTGGTTGTCTTCAAGTATTTCAAAATCAACATTATTATATCCAAAATCTTTGAGTAACATTTTTAAAAAAGAACCTTCCATAATACTCATGCTAAGAGCTACATATTCAGCTTCACAAGACGATAATGATACACAAGACTGTTTCTTGCTGTACCAAGAAACTGGACAGTTAAAAATATAAAAAATTTGACCAGATGTTGACTTCCGGTCTGCAACATCACCGGCCCAGTCTGCATCACTATAGCCTTGCAGTTTACATACATTTCTACTTTCCTCATATTTATATATTAGAGACAAATCTATAGTACCCTTTATGTATCTTAATATCCTCTTTAAACATTTAAATAAAGCTACACTAGCACAGTGCACATATCTACTAAGAAATCCTACTGCTACACATAAATCTGGTCTAGTGCAAGTAGCATACAAAAGACTGCCAACTAAACTTCTACAGGCTTTTTCTATTTCAAAACTTTCACTTTTATCTTTCTGTAACAATTCAAAATTTAAATTCTGTTCTATTGGAGTAGATACAGTTTTACAATTTGACATCTGATATAAATCTAACAACTTTAACAAATATCTTTTCTGATTTATTATAGTTACACAATTAACAAGATCCTGTTTAATATTTATTCCTAGATAATTACTGGCTAGACCCAAATCTTTCATTTTAAAGTTTTTACATATGGAACTTTTAAAGTCACTTACTTGGTTTTTATTACTACCAAAATACAACAGATCATCTACAAATAATAACACATAAATGTAGTCATTTCCTATTTGTTTGAAATATAAACATGGGTCATTCTTTGATCTTAGAAAATTTTCATTCAACATAAAATTATTAAACTTTTCATTCCAGTATTTAGGAGATTTTTTAAGACCATAGATTGACTTCTTTAGTTTACATACCTTATTACTAGGTAATCTCATATAAACTGTCTCATTGATGTCTCCATAAAGAAATGCTCCCGTGACATCCATTTGATACACTGGCTGCCTTTTCTGGGTAGCTACAGCCATCATAGCTTTGAAGGTTGTTAACTTGGCGACAGGTGAGTATGTTTGATTGTCGCAGTTCTTCTGTTCAAATCCTCTGGCTACTAAGCGAGCTTTATACAGAGATTTTCCTTCTGCCTCCTTGATTTTAAATACCCACTTGCTACTCACTATGTTTTCTCCATCAGGAACTTCTGTCACCTCCTCCCAGGTATTATTTTCCTCCAGTGTCTTCAACTCTTTATTTATGGCTTCCTCCCATTTAGTTTTATCTGGTCTTTTCATAGCTTCTTGGTAGGAAACAGGTTCATCACAGCAGTAGCTCAGGAACATGTTTTCGTCTTCTTGTACATAGTCTTTCAACCAGCTTGGCTTTTTCCTTACTCTTCTGGATCTTTCTGTTGCCTCTTCTGTCTGTCCTGAAGTTTCCTGTGAGTTTTCCTGTTCTTCTTCTATTTCTTCCTCTACCTCTTCTTCTAGTATTGATTCCTCATGAAAAGAATGAATGGAATCCTGTTCATTTTCACTTTCTATTGTTTCAGGGTTTTCAATATCCTCATACTGGCTTTCTTCTTCCTCTGAAACTTGTTCTGTCTCTTCTTGAGTGTCAGAAACTATGTGATACTCCTTTTCTTGTCTTCTGTCTCTATCTTTGTTTTCTATAGACTGTTTTATAAATACTATGTCTCTTTTGATGTCTACTTTGTCTTCCTCTGGAAAATATATTCTGTATCCTTTTGTATTTTCTCCATATCCTATGAAATAGCCTAATTCAGCCTTGCTATCAAACTTTAACCGTTTTTGATCAGGAATATGTACAGATACTTGACTACCGAAGACTTGAAGGCCGTTGACATCAAAATCTTTGTTCCACCAAAGTTGATATGGTGTTTTGTCTTTCACACGACTAGGACCTGTTCTGTTAATTATGTAGACAGCGGTGTTGAGAGCTTCAGCCCACATATTTTTGTTTAGGCCGCTCTCCAGAAGCATAGTTCGTGCCGACTCAACCACCGTCCTCATCTCACGCTCTACACAACCATTCTGTTGTGAAGTATATGTTACACTTCTTTGGTGTTGTATCCCATGTGATTTCAGCAAGTTTTCCATTTCTTTACCGATAAATTCCTTTGCATTATCACTTCTTATGTATTTCACTATGTGACCAGGATTAACTTTTATTTCTTTCAGATACTGTTTTAAATATTCTACAGACTGACCTTTATTTTTCAGAAAATACACCTTTCTAAATTTGGAATAATCATCCTTGATGAGCAGAAAGAACCTTGCCCCTCCTAGTGAAGTTTGTTCTACTGGACCTCCAATGTCAATATGGATAACCTCTCCTGGTTTCGTTGCCCTATGGGTACTGGATGGGAAGGGAAACTTATGTTGTTTTCCTTTCAAACATGGCAAACAGGTTTCTTCTTCACTATTTTCGAACTTAATGTCTTGCTTCATCAAGATGCTTTTCACTTGGTTTATGTCTTGGTGACCTAGTTTGGCATGCCATTCCCTCAGATTTGACATTACTTTTCCAACCATGGCATTATTCTCATACTGTCTGAATAACATTGTGTACATTTTACCATTTCTCTGGGCTACCGCACACACACTGTTGTTTTTGATAAACTGGCACTCGTTAGCAGTCGACTCCAGTTTGTAACCTTTATCCAGAGCAGCACTCATGGAAAATAAGTTTGCCTTGAGGCTTGGCACATGTAACACACTGCCTATTGATGTTTTAATCCAATTTACACCATCATATGCCTCTAGGTTAATGTCACCATAACCTAATGCTTTTATTATTGTCCCATCCCCAATAACAATGTCTTTAGGCACTAATAACTTTTTATAGTTTATGAAACTGTCCACTGTAAAGCACATATGCTCAGAAGCACCACTATCTAAGAACCACTCATTATATTTACTTTTTGATATAAGTCCACACACCACTGACATGACAAATGCGTTTTGTTTTTTATCTTCACTTTGTTGTTTATTGTCTTTGTTATACCAACACTTTTCTTTTGTATGTCCTCGCTTTTTACATTGCTTACAAAATAGGATGTTTTCAGTTTTATCACTTTTGTGCTTCTTTACCTTACAGTCCTTTTTATAATGCCCCACTTTACCGCAGTTAAAGCATTTTCTTGAGTTTGTGTTCGTTTTGAACGCTGTGGAACTACTGTTTTCACTGTTTTGGTACAGTTTGTTTCTTTGTTCTTCTATGATGAGCCTGGCTGTCAACTCCGAAAGATTTCGCTTTTCTAATGGCACAGAGTCCCATGCAGAGACAAAGTGTCTGAACTTTTCACCTAGCGAACTTATGATTTTTGTAACAATCATGTTTTCGGCAACTTCGCCCTTTGCTTGCCTTATTTGAGTCACAATGGCTTCTATTTTAGCTATGAACGTAGATACATCTTCCGAACTGTTAAGTTTCTCTTCGAAGAAGCGCTGCTGTAATATGTGGAGTGACATATCAGATTTTTGTTCATATACTGTATTTAATTTGTCCCACATTTCTTTGGCTGTTTCGCAATTTTGAACATGCAGCATAGCCGTGTTACCCAGTCTTGCTACGATGATTCCTTGGGCTTTTGCATCTAACCTCTTCCATGTGGTTAATTTTTCATCTTCATTTTCAGGGCATTTTGATGAGCCATCCACCAAGTCAAAGACATTTACCGCCTTCAATATGACTTTTACTTGAAATTTCCATGTATGCCAATTACCGACATCTTCTAATAACATGCGATTATTTGAAGCTCCAAAAATATAGCCCTCGCCGTCCATCTTGTTCCGCCTTTGCCTCTGCTTGACCGCAGGACCACGCGCCGCTTTACCACAGCTTTTAAGTGAATATTCCTTTATTTCGCTCCGGATGCCTGGGCCCATAACCTTTTACAGTTATTATCGGCAGTGGATGGAGCGAAATAAAACGGCTTGGAGAAGGAATAAACGTTGTTTAATTTTATTATTAGGCACAGTACAAAAAAATGGACACACCGCCTTGACCGGCGTTGGAAGAAGGAAGGAGTTGCCATACTCGAAATTTAATTATTAAAATATAAATGTTGCCACTTTATTACAATATTTAACATAAGTCTTGTCCGTAATTTTTCACGATTCGTGATTCGTGTGAACACGGGCATTTAAAAAGCATTGCCGTCGTCAAAAAAAATGACGGATCGTGAAAAAAGACGATACGTCAAAAAACACGGATCGTCGTAACTTCAAAGGTATTATTGACTACTTTTGAAACAAATCATATTTACAGTTTTTTCACAGTTTGGCTTCGGTTTCAAAATCACAGAAATCTTTATTCACATTTAATATAAAAAAGGCTACTGTTGGCTGGCTGACACTGAAAAGTGTAATGAATCATAACAATCTTTATTCTCAGTAACACACAAATCATCACGCTTGTAATCCCCGAAGGCCAGGCAGAGGTGTACCTAAATAAATAGTACACCCCGTTTTACTCCAGTTATGTTTTAAATGCTATGTAATAGGGGCGAGAGTATTGCCATCAAACGAGCACGAATCCACACTCCGTGGCTGCTACTGAGAAATTCCTAGTGACAAAACCTAGTAACACATTGCCCGGCCGGGAATCGCACCCAGTATCACTTACTCAGCAGTCGCACTTACGACGACAGGATCAACGAAGCAATCTCAATTTATACTCATTAAATTAAAAGAATGTGTTTTTCAAGACTATTGTTAGTGTTTTATTATTTATTATATGTTTGTGTAAGGGTATTGTGCTTGCTATAAAACACAATTTAATGTTAATTTAAAATATAGTGGTGTTGATTTGCGCCTTTAACATGTAAATCAACTGTCAAAGGACTGTAATTTTAAGTGCGATTTATTTTGACAGCTGTCAAAATGTCCTATTCTTGCTGTTGTCAGCATAGTGCATAAGTACTTTATCATACTGCCAACTAGGTAGGTATTATATATTCTAATGCAATGTTAAGTGTAATAAGGCCCGCCCGCTTGCACCACGAATTACTAAATGCGTTTAGAGCTAAACATAATATATTATTTAAAACATGAATCTGTTTTCTTCAAACCAGTGACAGAAGCAGTACGACGTTTAAAGTGGAACCGCCAGGTTAGTTCGCGAAATTAAAATTTTCCTACGTTTTTTGCAATTAGCAAGTCAGTGTCAGATTGTATGTTGATTAAAATACGATTCGCGGCCGTTACAAATATGGCTTTACATAGTAACTATTACAATCATAAATACAACCCTGTCTGTCGAATACATGCTTATTGCAGGCGCAAATCATATTTCGTTCAACATGCAGTCTGACAATGGCCGGCAAATTGCAAAAAACGTAAGAAAATTTGAATGGCCTGGCGCTTCCACCTTAAATACGATATACATAATAATTATATAATATAATACATATAATTATATCAAATATATAATACGTTTTGTGATTTGTGATGCAAACGGACCTTAAGAGTGGAAATTCGTTTCAGAATAAATAAGAAAATACTGTTTTTTATAGAAACAAAGGCGTTTTATGTACCAAAGTAGATGTTGCTCACACAATGTCAATATTTTAAAGTAGGTGTGATAATATTTTTCGATTAGTCAGTGATACCGATACATCATTATCAGGCTAGTAATTTGGTAGATATTTATATGAAATGGCAGAAACTTTGACAATAGAAGAAAAAATATTTTGCAAGGAAAGAGTATATTATAAAATAAATAATAAAATATAATGAAAATAATTAAACATATAAAAAAAACCTTTTATTTCATGCAATGAAGATAAAAAGAGTATATTATTATAAGGTAATTTTGTTAGAAAATTAACATAAAATTTAATATTTTTACACAACAAAATTATTTAAAGAATATTATCACCAAATTTTTGCCCGATAAAGATGTAGGTAAGCTACAATTGTATTAAAAAAATAACAAAGATTTTATGGAAATTGTTTCAGTGGAGTTAAAGAAATGTTCTATAAATGTTTTTCAGCGAATCATTCGCTGTTTTAGTTGGGCAAAATATTTGACATTGTAAAATACCATAAAAAATATAGGTATCTTAGGAACTTGATTTGATTATTTTTGTCCCTATTTTGTGTTAAATCGAGTTATTTATGTGCTATAATTATTTCTAAAAATAATTGTTTTCGTCTTCACTAGGTACTTTTAAGACAAAAAAAACTCCTTCACTATTTGTGCGACTTAATAACGGTTTTTTTGTATTAACATGACAGGAAATAATTATTATGTCTTACAATTATTATTACTATAAATAATTATAATGATTACTCTAAGCAATTATTATACTAAAAATTCAGTGTGCCCAACTATGTTATAATTGTTCAAATTCGCACAAATTATGTACAAAGGTACATACATAGTCTAGTATATCTCGAGATATTAAGAAATATAGATGGAACATGATTTTTAGCCAAATTTTATCGAAAAATAAAAATATTTGTGGATATGAATGTTGATATTATGTACTACATTTTGTATGGATGATTAAATAAATGGCTTTAAATGTGCGATGCGGTTTTTAAATTAATATTTTGCATAACATGATATCACGCTTTTAATCCACGAAGGGTAAGGCAGATGTGTAGGCACCTAATAGTACACCCACATTTCGCCAGTTATGTTTAAGCCCTATATAACAGGTGGCGAGCCTATTGCCATCAACCGGGCACAAATCCAGACTTCGTTGCTGCTACTTAAAATTTCCTGGTCAAAGAATCATAAGAATAACACTGCTCGATCCGGGAATTGAACCCGTCGTGGGTTCAATTCCCGGATCGAGCAGTGTCATCGAGCAGTGATCGCTCTGCAGTCGCGTTGCGGCCACTAGACCAATTTCATATTAGCAAAATGCTATTATAGATACTAAAATATTAAACTAAAATGGTCCTAAGGATCATTAAAATACGGATAGTTATTATAAACATTTTAATTTCCAATAATAACATTAAATAAATGCGTATAAATTAGCTAGTTCTTACAATGAGATTCTCCGTTGTAAAATCTCTCTAAATTACATTTACTTAAAGTTCACGTTTACTTACATTAATAGAAATCTCTAAAATACATTGATATGTTCGCTTTTTTCTGACGAGAGACTGGAAATCATACAAATAATCGTAAAATTAATTATTCTAACTACGTTTGGACATAAACTCGATGTATTTTGTGCGTATTTTTCTGCCCGTGCACTTAACATTATTGAATATCTAGAGACCAGATTATATGCAACTTAAAATAGTCGAATCATCTGCCTAGCTTTTCACAAAGTATTTTGGGGTTGTTGGCTTCCAGTCTAACCGGATGCAGCTGAGTACCAGTATTTTACACGGAGCGACTGCCTATCTGAACTCCACAACCCAGGTAGTACTGGGTATTACAATACCCCTTGGTCAGACTAGTTCTCAGACTTTCGGACTTGACTTGTTCTGACTGCTCAGAACGACTGTCAAAGATCTACAAATGACAGCCGGTACCAGCGGCAAAATAGGCAAATATATAATGCATCATAAATGCTCGAAATATGCAACAAAATCGTGAAACGATGCCAAAATATGCAAAGTTTAATACAAAAAAATATGTAATACAAAATACTTTTTTTTTTCAAATAACGTCGTTTTCTACGAGATATATTTTTTGTTCTTGAAAACTTTTACAATCCTACCTACTGTTCCAAATTCTAAGTTGAACATTCTATTAGTCAAAAACTTTTTTAAATTTATAAACGACAGTACTACATCCACCGAGGTAACGGGATGTTATTTGTGCTTCACTTGAAAGTCACCTCTGACAGGTTTTTGATTTTTTTTTAAGAAACATTTAAAATTAAAGAAAGAATGGCCCAATATTGCACAAAAAAACGATTTTAGCAAAAAGGTATAATATGAAATCGCATATTCAAATATGCATTTGCATATAATCTGGTAATTTAATTAATTAATAACGTAAAACAAGTCTTACATTCATCCAAGCATCCAATAACAATATCACTTTTAGTGTATGAGCTCCTGGTACCCAATTTACACTTTAACACAGCCTTTACCATAACGAATATAAAAAAGCATTTTTCTAACGAACAAAATCCATGACATTTTTTAGCGATTCGTCTCTAAAAAAATCTAGAGTTTGTATAATAATTAGGAAGGACCCAGACCAAACGAATCCCAATAAATCATGAATAATTGATCAACTTGTTCAATGTCTCTTGACAGGCTAAAAAACTATAAAAATAAAATAGGTAGGTCTTCTTCTTTACCGTGTGGTTAGTGCGCAACCTGGTGTCAGAGTTTGTATGCCGCCCATGGGCCTCTGACTTGGCTTAACATGCCGTCGAGAAATATATCCCAGGCATGCTGGTTACCTCACGATATTTTCCTTCACCGAAGCAAGTGGTAATACAAAATGCACATGAATCCGAAAAATCAGAGGTGCAAGTCTTTGGGTTCGAACTCGAGACCTATGACGCAGTCCAACGGTTACACCACTAGACTATCACTGCTTAATAGGTAGGTACTATTCGCCTTTGGATCACTAAATCTCGGATATGTTAACACAAAAACATTTTCTTCGGATTCAAAACGACGTATCTCAGTCTGCAACACACCTCCTGCCTCTTACGACTAACGGAAAATACCAATTTACATATACTTTTGCTTAATATACAGAAGGATACGCTTATAATAATTATCACTAATACATTTCCTAAAAAATATACCAATTTAGCTTAGTGCTACCAACATCATCAAAATTTCTCCTATTTTACGAAGTAATTACAAATATTTAATGCCCACATATGAATGCATAAAAATAATATAAGAGTAGAGGAAGACCAAGGAAACGACGGAAGGACTGTGTGAAGGCTGATATGGCAAGAAAGAAGGTGTCTGATGAGATGCCACGTAATAGAGAAAGTATGGAAGAAGAAGAGATGCTGCGCCGACCCCAAATGGGTTTAGGGCAGGAAAATGTATAATTTTGACATATTTAACAGAATTAATAAGAGATTGTGGGTCGGCGTCATTATGACAGAATTACGTCCAAGATGCTTTGGTATCCCTTAATCAAAGCCTAATGAAACCCTGCATTAAATCATCAAAGAGTTTCTGAGTCAATGGAACATATTCCCCGGTCTTTTGATCCAGGAAATATAAAGGATCACTGATGATTTCTACATCAAATCCTTGTTCCATTAGCTCTTTCTTCTTGAGCTTGAATGTGGCAGTGAGCGGTGATTCTGGCAGGATCCTGACGAAGAGTGGTCGAGCGAAGAGCGGTAGTGAGGAACGAACGCCTTGGGCTAGGGAGGCGAGGTCTAGAGTCTTCTCTGGGTCAGCAATCGCCGCCATTCCTGCTTTGCCTTCGACGTTGGGGATCTGTGAAAGGATGGAAGACTTAATTTCTTTCTGGGTTAACAGAACGAATGGGCAAGAGTCTCTATTGGTTTGGAAAGCATTCATAGCTGAACATTAAAGGCTGATGTTGCCTAAGCTTATATAAGCAAAATCGGCCTCTAATGTTCCCAGTATTGGGAGAGGCCTCCTCTATATGAGAATGAATGGCGTGTAGTACACCACGCGAGCCCAGTGCAATCCGCACTAATCTTATGGTAGATGCCAAATGGAAGCCATCAATGTCTAAGCTTTTTAACTCTTGGTCATAGCCAATACATAACAAACCATTGACAGGAACCGACGGAGTTCCTAAGTTCCGCCTAAATCAGATCACTTTAAGATTGATTCATATTATCACAGGGCTATTTACCTTAACTCCATAAACCACTGCATCCTTCAGACCCACCAATGTGCTGATGATTCCTTCCACTTCTGCTGTCGATACATTTTCACCACGCCACCTGTAAGCACGGGTAGTCAAATAATGGCTAATTGAAGCGTATGGAAAGAAAAACACTGACCCCAATGAAATTGAATTGAGACGCGGAACAGAGGGTACAAAGTATTGTCATTACCAGGCAAACATAGAACCAACGAGCTCACCTAAATGTGTCTCCAGTGCGATCCTTGAAGTAGAAGTAACCATAGTGGTCCATGACGAGTACATCTCCAGTATTGAAGTAACAGTCACCATCGCTCCTTACATTGCGAACCATCTTCTTTTCCGAAGCGGTCTTGTCTGCATACCCCGCAAACGTTAGGATGGCTTTCTTTGGGTCTATTTTACCCAGAAGAAGACCTGAAAAAATGGTTTTATCAGTTTTCTGTAAACATTTTCAAGAGATAAATGAGAGATCTCAAATATTCAAAGCATACCTGGTTCATGTGGGCCGCAAGTTATACATCTTCCATTAGCATCCCTCAGGATTTCACCAGTGATCTCGTCACACCTGAAAAGTCAAAGAAGTCTTGGATTTTTCCCAATACTAGCCCATCTCCATGAAATCTGAACTGTTATTACTGCATATTACAAAACAAAGTCCCTCCGCCTCCTCTATCTGTCTGTCTGAACGCGATAAACTCAAAAACTACCGGACAGATTTTCATACGGCTTTCACTAATAGACGGAGTGATTCACGAGGAGGGTTTAAGTGTATAATTTATTAAGGTTTTGTGTAAATTGGTGGTAATATGATGATAATTGTTGAAGATGACAGAAAAAATTTAGGCATATTATGCTCTACAACCCCGTGCGAAGCCGGGGCGGGTTGCAAGTAAGTAAGATTTATTTAAAGCATATGCTTACCTGACTAAACTAAGAGGGTAGATGGTTGAGAATATTCTGCTCAAAAAACCGATGGCTCCCACTTTCGAATCCAGGTTTACTGAAAATATAAATGAATACCAACATTGAGAAGTGTCAAAAAGTTACAGAAAAAAAATACATTTAGAAGTTAAAAGTCCATATAACAAAGACGGAGGTATTCCTAAATTAAAAAACACAACAGGTGCTATAGGATTTTTGTATCAGGAATTTGCCCGACCTAGGAATCGAACCCAGGACTTCATGCTCAACAGCAGCAGCAGCAGTAGCTGTTGCGACTTTTAGATCAACGAGGCTGTCGCAGTCAGTGATCTAAAATATTATGTGAAGATCAAAAGTAAGAGAAACTCACCAAGATTGCTATTCCCCTCAGTAGCTCCATAGAACTCCATGACTCTTTTGATGCCGAATCTCTCCACAAACTCTGGCCAGATCTGCGGCCTTAGTCCATTGCCGAAGATTACGTTGACTTTGTGAGCGCGGTCGTAAGGACCAGGGGGTACAGCAAGGAGGTAGCGGCAAATCTCGCCAATGTATTGGGTTGCCTGAGAAGAAAAGTTAATAATAATGTCTTAATGATTTCAAGGTGGTGTTCCGAAAAGCATGTCTTGAGTTCACTGTCTGGAAAAGGTCTCTTCCCACTAAGTTTTAACCTGACGAAAAACGAGAGCTGTTAAAAGTTTAACGTGGTCTGCGGATCTGTGTGTCTGTCTGAATGATTCAGACGAATGTATTCCACTTCGCGAAAGTGTAGATTTTTTAAATCGGATCAGAAGTTTCAGAGATTATCTCATACATCCAAACTAACAAACTGCACCACTTTAAAATATTAGTATAGATTACTTTACAAATACAGTTTTAAAAACTTACAGTGCATCCATATTTCGCCGCATCACTCCAATAGTTAGAAGCAGAGAACCTCTTCCTGAGCACAACGGTACATCCAGTCACAATGCCAAGGCCTGCTCCTAGTACTCCGCCTGCAGTGTGGTGAAGAGGTAGAGGATCGTACACCACGTCCGAAGGTTTGAGCTGCGCTGAACTCTGCACTCCTAGTGGAATTAGCAGGTATCTGGTAAAGAAGAACAAAATACGACTTATTATAATGTTTTTAAGTGCCCCAAATCTAATGGAATATGCAAGGTGGGAGAGTAACCGACTCTAAAAAGGTTACCATTTGTATTCAGCTGGTACATCATTCTGAATCTCTTGTTTTAGGGTCGGTGTCCCTTCCACATTGTATTTCAGAGCGGCTTATTATGATCCCAGTATCAATAAATCACGTAATCTGTATATTTAAGTAAGCTTTGGCATTTTGGCAGTAATTATCGACCCCTACTTTGTTGAGGTCGGCTTCCAGTCTAATATAATAAGATGCAGCTGAATACCAGTATTTTATATGGCGCGACTGCCTATTTGACTTCCACAACCCAGTTAGTACTGGGTAGTACGATACCCCTTGGTAAGACAAATAGTCAGGCTTTCGGGCCACTGAAAGACAGTCAATGGCCCGAATGTCAGTCCTTACCTAATATTAGTGATAATAGCTGCCTTCGGGAAACCAGTAGTTCCACTAGTGTAAATATACAGTAGCGTGTCCCTTGGCTTCGCTTGCCCACAATCGTCATCCACAGGATCTATAGACATCTCGCTAATTTCCGTTGATAGAGGGACCGTATCTTGAAGAATAGGTTCTAACTCCCTGTCTGGGGAATTGTACTGGTAAAGAGGTATATCTGGTATCTCTGGCTGGATCTCTTTTATGGCTGAAATTGAAAAAAAGAGTAACTTTACATCATGCCTGTGATACCCGAAAAGTTAGGCAGAGGTGTATCTAATAATACACCCGTATTTCGCCAGTTATGTATAAAGTCCTATGTAATAAGCGGGAGGGCCTAAATGCCATAAATCGGGCACAAATTCAGACTCCGGGAAAACTCTGCGGGGACTCTGAGAAATTTCTGATGGAACACCTAATAACACTTTGCC
Organism: Standfussiana lucernea; assembly: GCA_964057025.1. Taxonomy (NCBI): domain Eukaryota; kingdom Metazoa; phylum Arthropoda; class Insecta; order Lepidoptera; family Noctuidae; genus Standfussiana; species Standfussiana lucernea. The sequence goes on from OZ059798.1 coordinate 1,657,142, forward strand.
TGATCTGGTAATCGAACCCAAGACGTTATGTACAGCAATCTCCCTCCTCCTCTTTGAAAATGCTCATTGAAATTTGAAAATGCTATTGCATTTGCCACCACGAGGAACAGAACAAGGAGGCAGTCTAATAAAGTGTCAGTAGATCTTTATAATCATCCTCCTGCCCCTCATAATAATACATATTTAAGTTTTTATCTGCCGTCTACAACTTAATAGAACATGAACATTTATTTTATTAATTCATTTAATATTTTGTACAACAGTATTCACGGTCATTAATTTTTATAAATTTCTGTTCAAGACTGGTTCTCATGCAGTTAAATGTTGCTGTGCTGTTGTGCAAGTTTTTGTGCATTATCTGAATCATTTATTTCTGTGAGTTACATTGTTAATTAAAAGAAAATTATATTTGCATTAAAATATGTTTATTACGGATTGTCTAACTAAATGTGGTTTCCTGAAAAACGTGTACTATTTTTTCGCTTATGTAGCTAATTAAGCATAAGTTTTCAGAACATTCCAACCATATGTAAAAGAACAGAGTTAACAATTTTTTTTTTTTTTTTTTGTAAAATTACGTTCTGTCCGTGTTCTGTAAATATATACATACTAGCTTATGCCAGCAGCTTCGCCCGCGTGGAGTTCGATAATTGACTCACGGGATCGTCCTACCGGAATGAGAAGTAGCCTATGTACTATTCCAAACTATAATTTATCTCTGTGCCAAATTTCATTCAGATCCTTTCAGCCGTTCTGGCGTGATTGAGTAACAAACATCCATCCATCCAAACTTTCGCATTAATAATATTAGTATAGATATAAAATGCTTACCATCTTTCATTTCGTCTCCGAAAATAACAGCTTTGCATCCTGCTACTCTGATACAATGAATCAGCTGCCCTCCCTTCAGATTAATATTTATTAGAGCCGTAGTGACCCTGATCTTGGCTAGACCCAGCCAAATGAAGACATATTCTGGCTGTGTCTCCATCAACAAGGCTACCACCTCGCCAGGCTTGTAGTTCTGAATTTTGAAGAATTGGGATACGCGGTTGCTGAATTCGTCACCCTAGAAGTAATTTTTTAGTGTGCTTAGTATTTTTTATAGTTTTCAATTTATGTTTTAAAAGAAATTGCTTCCAACAGTAAAGGTCATTAAGACTGCCTTGTTACAAACAATCTTATTCTGGGGTTAATTACATTGCAAAGGATTCAATAGCCACATGGGAAAAAAATGCGCAAATGATTATTTATAAAATTGGTCCTTCGAGCCGGATGCTTCAGAATAGAATTAAATTATTTATTTATTTCTTCGTACACAGACAAACGTACTAAGTAGTAAATAAGCAGCTGCATATGTTTGGTCAGATAAACTAAATAGCAAATAAAGTAGGTAAACGTGTATGAAATACTAGGTTCTCGTAAGAGTGAAGACTTACCTCGCGGAAAGACAGCGCCCTGTCTTCCATAACGAAAACCCTCTTTTCGGGGTCCATCCGGACAACTTCAGCCCACCGCGTAACAACCGTCTTCCCCTGACGTTCCCACATCGTTATCCTGAATATTGTGTATAGCAGCACTCGAAGACCTCTGGAATCAAAAACAAATAATAATATTATTATTAGAGAATGCCTAACTACTTTCATCTGGGGCCTCAATGTTCTTTCCATCACGCAGAATGTTAATGGAGTAAATCTAGCATTGCCAAAAATACAAAATACACTGCAAAATAGGGAATTAAAAATATTTCGGACCCTCCGGGAGAATTGCTAGCGACCACACCATGTCTGTCTTGCTAGAGACTCCAAGATTCCCCTAAAGTCCCCCTACTCAAATCTGTGTAGTTCTTTCTATAGAAGAACATCGCAGACACTAATGACTTCAAAAGAGACAGTGACCTTTGAGTTTGTTTCGGCTGTTTCTTTTCAGAGTTGTCGGGTATGAAACACCGGCCTCATCTCATTTTAAAACATAGCATGATGTGACGTGTAGAAGTGTTTTTTAAAACCAATTTACAGAAATAAATATGGTTTATGATTTACAGCTACACTCTAAAGGACATAAAAACGCCACCGGCACTACGATTAACATGGCCGCTTACTGCACCCAAGTGATTTGAAAAGACGTACCATCGATACAAAAGAAGACGAAAAGATCGCGCCCTCCTGACGTATGGTAGTAGTACAGGTTTAAATCGGCAAGAATGTGACATATTAACCCTTCGTTCACTCAAGGCGGAGTGTATCCATGAAGACTTCCCAAATATGTCACGGTCAGAAACAACTCTTTTTGTTTCATTTCCCATTTAAATATATAATGGGGAAAAAAGTTTCATTCGTTTAATTTTGGGGAAATTAAAACCAATTAGGGGTAAATTCTGCTAGATCGAAAGCAACTTCTGGGGTGTGCAACACACCAGCTGATCAGCTATTGCGATGACTGGCCGCCATTACTGCTCCGGATAAAAAAACTTTGGGCGAATCAATTTATGCAATAATAATGGACTTGACCATCAGCAGAAAATAATCGTTTTAATTGTTGTAATTATTTTTGTTTTACGTATTTTTTATTATTGTTTCTTATTATCCCACATGATATTACGACAAAGTTCCCGTTATTTAAATATGTTGGCCGTCGACGGCAACTAAAAGCTACGAAGTGAAAACTCATTGATAAAAGTTTTTATATATTTTTTTTTTTATTTAGAGGTACTTACCAAATACACAGACTATTGACCAGCGGGCAGTAATGAAATTTAGTACAATATAAGTGCCCGGCTAGAGCCTAGGGCAGGGGTGGCGAACCTTTATGGCTCAACGTGCCATTTTTTCTAAAGAAATATTTAATGAGGCCATAGATGTGCCGCCAAATAATTTTGACTTAGTGATTATTGGGAAATTAATTTCTAAAAACTCGTTGGTATTAAATAATACTACCAAAAAATACAATTTGCACTGTATAGTAATGCATGTTTCAATTATACGTGTAACTATAAGTGAAGTAACATTAGTCTGACTTCTGTGTTGCAGATTAGATGACAAATAACTTAACTTAGGGTTGTAAGAGGTTACTTTTAGTAGAGTGCATGCTGGAGTCATCTGCCAAACGGTCTCTAAGCGAGTCGTATAATGTTAATCATATCTGAAAATAATGACTACAGGCTATAGATAGATTAAAATATAGTTAAAATCGTCGACGTGCCCAAAATATTGTGACGCGTGCCATCTTGGTTCGCCATCCCCGGCCTAGGGCATTAATGACTTGCTTTACCTTGGGTTTGCATGGCAAACCTATAATTTGACATTTACGAGCGGGTGGTGTGAAAAATAATTTACTACCCATATATTTGGACTGCCTCCTTGGCCGAGTGATCGCAAGCGCGACTGCTGTGCAAGAAATCCTGGGTTCGATTCCCGAGCCGGGGAATTTGATATTGGGTGTTTACATCAGGAATTTCTCACGTAGTCTGGATTTGTGCCCGGTTGATAGCAATAAGCTCGCCCCTTATTACTTGGGACTTAAACATAACTGACGTAATGCGGGGTGTATTATTAGGTACACCTCTGCCTAACCCATCGCAAACTACAGGCGTGATATTATGTTATTAATATTTGCCCATTTGTGTGTGCCCATACTAAAAAACGCATCAACAATCATGTTCATCTATTTGCAACTCCGCTTAATCTAGCCGCGCTACCGCTAGATGTTCTTATCTGCTCTCGTAAAATAGGTTAACAAGGCCCCGTCTTGGACCGAGTTGATTGCTCGTCCATTCTTCACGTGTTATATCGTACGTTAACTATTGCACTGTAACATAATAGCATCGTACAGAAGTCACAGCACAAAGTTCTAACCAGTGCAGGTTATTGTTGGGTGTTCAGATGGTCAATTTACTCAAACTCAAACTCAAAGCATTTATTTCAGTTAGACCATTACAGGCACTTTTGAATGTCAAAACACAAAAAATAAACTAAGCTACAGTCCCAGTCACAGGGCATAATAACTTGTGAAAGTACTGTAGTTGCCCATTCGAAAGCGTTACTTACAAAAAGTCACGCCTGGAAATATACCATGGGGGTGGGAAGGGGGGTACCGGTACCCTTGCATAGTACTTCTTTTGCTTCGTCCACCTTCATCGATGTGATCTTACGCGCACGCCGGTGCGACTACTACGCGTCTGATCTTTCTGAAGAACATCACCAATTTTTTTTATTAACCTGTATTGTCCCTCTGCTGGGCTAAGGCCTCCGCCAATTCCTTCAATGAGCTCTTTTCCCGTGCCGCCTCGAACCAGCCCTCGCGGTACGCGTACGTCACCAATAAGGTCAGTATACGTCCTTATAGGCCGTCCCGATAGACAATTTATCGTAAATAAACCCCCGTAAAACGGACACCCATTCAATAGTTTATATTTTTTTTTCCTTGATATCATAACTAACTGTGCAGCCACATTTCGCCAGTAATGTTTAAGCCCCTTGTAATATGAGACGAGCCTACTGCCATCAACTGGGCACAAATCCAGACTGAAAAATTCATGATGGAAATACCCGATAACACTACCCGGCCGGGGCATCGAACCCAGGATCTAAAACTCGACAGTCGCACTTGCAGCTTCTAGACCACCGAGACAGTTTTTTTCCTTGATATACCAATTTAGTAAGAAGCCATTTTTACAATTTCCAACGCAATGCTTTTGAATGGCGACACGAAAACGGCGCCTGTCATGTTACTAAATATTAGTGTCGATTTCCTTTGCTCATGTCATTACTGGCAGACCCGGCGAACTTCGTACCGCTAACAGTCAATGAATGTCTTGAAGCTATGTATTTTGCTGCATGAGGTGCACTCGTGTTGATTCTCTTCAGTGAAGCACCTTGTTGTGATATACGACATTTTTCGTTTTGTTATCATCTTGTACTTTTCTACTCTACACTACCCTACCTACCTACCGATCCTACCCTCCTGGTACCTACCTACCCATAAGCTATAAGAGTGCTTGACATGAGTTGTCAAAAAGTCATTTTATTCATTTTTTTTCGTGAATCCTCTCCAAGTTTTCAGATATATTATTAGTTATTGTGCTATTCGGGGCGGAGACGAATCCAACAAACCAGATAATTAAAAACGGTCCAGCCGTTCTTGTGAGTTATAAATGGTGTAACATATGTACACGACTTTGTTTTGTATACAAGGTGGAAGGGACACCGACCCTAAAACGGTTACCACGTATTATTGAATACGTCATTCGGAACCATTAAAAATTATTTTAAAAAAAACAGCTGTTGCCTACAAAACTGCAATACCTACACGGTAAAAATGTATGGAACAGCTGTGTAAACGTTTTGCTGACGCGGTACCCTGCACCAGACGTGCGTCGGTTCTCAATTCGGTTGTATTTTTTTTTGTGTTTGTTATCTCATGTCTTCGTCATTTATGAAGCGATTTGAAAAATTCTTCTTTTATCTGAATGGATCTACTTCCCGATTGGTCCCATAGAAATTTAAATCAAAATAGCTGGAAAAAATATGTCATCCAAATAAAAGAAATAAAACAACAGACTTCCAAAAAAAACACAAAAAAGTGGAAAATAACTTTACTTTCACAAGTCGGTGACTATTGTTTGTTTCATTGACTATTTTGGCACCGACTTTAGTTCTCGAGAAAGAACTAAAACATTACTGCTTTAAGAGATCATAGAAACCCCCCAGTTAGGCACTCAACTCACTCCAAGTAAACTATCAATTTAGTTAGTTAAAGGCTTGGTAGCTAATGAAATATTTTCACCGTATAACGTATATAATGCCCCTGTCGTTTATAGTAAAAGTGCAGAATAGATTATTATTATCTACCTTAAATTAACTGAGCCTATCAGTTACCTGATAAGCTGGGGTATTATATTTATCATATCAATCAAAATATTGATTAATATGTCCGAAAATATAACAGTTCAGTCATGAGCACCTTAAGTATTCACTTACACACATTCAAAAGCAATTTGATCTTGGAATAACTATTGCAAATTTTCGATAGGACCTAGTTCATAATAATATGGGTTGCAAAATGAAACACCATGAAATTTCATTCCATGCAGTAGGAGGAAATCACTTTTTAAGGTTAAAGAAGTTTATTAGTGTTTACTACTCTGTCAAGAAAGTACCGGGAAACGATCAATAACATACAAAATATTAGTTATTCATCCAAAGTTATTTTATCGCCTTCAAAGTACCTATGCTCCTTCAAAAACGAAATACATACGCCACCGATTAATCCAATCATCAAAACATTTTTAAACGCTTTTTCCGGAATTGAGTTCAATTCTTGCAGCGAATTCTCCTTTATGTCTTCTACCGAATGAAAACGGGTGCCACGAAGTGGTAATTTGAGTTTAAGAAAAAGAAAGAAGTCGGCTGGAGCCATATCTGGTGAATAAGGTGGTTACTCGATGATATTTGTTGAGTTTTTGGTCAAAAATTCGCTCACTATGATGGCCTTTTTATTATTATTGTGGTGCAAAATCCAAGAATTTTCTTTCTTCAAATCTGGCCTTTTTAGTCGAATTTGCTCTTTTAAACGCCGCATAACGCTCAAATGATATTCTTTATTTACTGTATGGCCTTCCGGCCTGAATTTTGAGTGCACAAAACCGCGATAGTCAAAGAAAACGGTTAACATGATTTTGACTTTTGATCGACTTTGGCGTGGTTTTTTCGGTTTCGGTTCAGTTGCAAGGCGCCACTCCGAAGCTTGTCGACCAGTTAAAATGCGTTAAATGAATGTTGGGTAGGAAAATTTGACTCGTTCTAGCATGTCCTCAGCGACTCATGCGATTGAGTTTTTGGAGAAAATTCAGGTCTTTTGGGACTAGCCGAACGGCAACATGTTTCATACCCAAATGATTATTTAAAATAGTACGGTTCGACTCGAGAGATACAGAAAGTGCAGCGGCTATCTCTCTTAAACTTGAATGAGGATTTTTAGTCACTATTTCCTTCACTTTTGCGATGTTAACTTCAGTTGAAGACATTGATGGCCTACCAGAGCGAGGCAAATCTTCCATCACATCTCGGCCGGTGTTGAACGCTTTGTACCACTCATAAGCACGTGTGTTTGATAAAGTCGATTCACCCTAAGTTTTCTGTAACATTTTCAGGGACTCCGAACACGAAATTCCATTAGCGATGCAAAATTTAAGACAGTACACACTACATATGATCTAACTAAAAACAGCACTGTATTTAATCTAAATAACAGATGCAACTCAAACTCCGCGCCAAACTGGAAAACAGTTGTGCCAATCAAACAATAAAAGAAAACAAAAAAAAAATTGGAACCATAAACAAATCATCCATTACCGATATTTTTTTTGACTGAATGTACATATTAGTGGTCGTGGCTGTACACTACAGGTGTACCTACACGCTTTTATAATTATGACATGAACCGGATTACTTGAGATTATTACCTATTAACAAATTATCAAGGAGATTTAATGCAGGTTCTACACAAAAATGGCTTATCTTGGCCAGCGGCTAAGCGTTGCCATACAACCCCAGTCTCTTGGGGACATTACCAGTTGACAGCTTTGAGGTGGAATTTTTTGACGCAATTTTTTAGTTTATTGTTAAGTTAGGGGTCATTCACACGGCTTCCGTCATTGACGATTCGTAATAAAACACGATACGTCATGACGGATGGAAGTTCACATTTCATACGGAATCGTATTTTATCACGATTTGGCAAAAAAAAATCGAATTGATGTTCACATTCGTTTCGTGATTTTTTAGGAGCGAGATCAGCAAATCCGTCACAAAGTGATTTTTTGACGAACGTGTCTTTTTCACAATTCGTGATGCGTGTGAAGATGGGCATTTAAAAAGCATTGCCGCCGTCAACAAAATAACGAATCGTGAAAAAAGACGATTCAAGAAAAAAATACGAATCGTCCTCGTGTGAATGAGCCGTTAGTTTCTTATTGTTATTTTAATTTACTAATGGCTATCATATTGTGTTGTATAATATCCGATGATGTTAAATTTTATTTCAAGAAAAATGTGACTCAAGGCATCTGCCATTTGCTACCCTAGCTGATTCATAGTTCTTGGCAAAAGTTTGTTTTTTTTTCACCTTGAGCGACTTCAGCACAGATTGCTAATTATGTAAGCCTAAGCGACAGTCTTCATTCATGTTATGCTCTCCCCACAATACAGTAACGTACATACACATCTATACATTCCCACATGCATCCACCAGGCAATCACAGAATTACATAACACTTCGATGACGAGCGCACTCGCATGTTCGAGCTGGCCAATCATTCAATCATTGAAAGCAACTACAGTGGACTGACTGACACCTCTTACTAGTACCTATGTACATCTTGCTGCTGTCCTGGTCTAATAGAGTGCGTCCTGTTTGTAACTTTACATTGAGAGTTATTCGCTCGTCAAATCTTTGATAGATTTGATAGGAACATGTCAAAAGTTATCAAATTAGGGGAGCAAATAGGGGTCAACAGTGAACAAATTTTCAAGATTTTTTGTGAAATTGCATATGCCTGATGCCGGTGAATTAAATTATACAAAAATTCTAAATATTAGAGACGAGTATTTTGACTTTTAAGTCTGACTAAAAGTAACGGGCCCAAAACAAAAAAGGATTGCAACGTGAAAAGTTGGTTAGCAGAGCCGATTTTTTCTTTGTCCGTGTTTGTATGGAATCAAAAAAATCGTCACTAAACAAAGCACTAACTTGGATTTTTGAAAATACCCGGAAGGACCAAGGTCCTTTGGTCTAAAGTATTCGATATGTACTTAAACATAAATTATGTGTTTTTTGCAAAATCCATCTAGGATGATACTAGAAACTACTAGAAAGATTTCGCCTTGGAATGTTAACCGACCGCGGCCCCCTTGTAAACAGTTTATGTACTAGGACATCAGGAGAGGCCAAGGTCCAACGGGCAATTGCTGCAGACACCTTGTGGCCGCACAATGGAGAGCTATCAACTGCGTCCGGTGTTTCACATTACTCGGCATGGGTTCCGTGTGCCTAGAATTTTTATGACAGGAATAAAATGAAATTTTCGTCTGTATTTGCACTTTTAATAAAATTAAAATACTTATGAAATTCATCCAGAGATGCATAACTTTTTCCATTTCTATTCTATATTAGTTTTACTCAATTATATTATGTACTAGTTTAACTTGAAATTCATCATTTTGTTATTCGCTCTCATTTAAATGTACTGCTCCAGTTATCTGACGGGATTCGACGTAATTAATCAAAATTAATTGCAAGGATACGATACGTTAATAAGTTTGAATTGCATTTCGCTGCGCCTGTCTAAAGTTAATGGTTTGATAAATGTGTGTTAAAGTGCAACGTGTTTTATAAGAGGTAATCAAACCAATTAATAACTCAGAGTAACCAGAATATTATTTTTGAAAGTCCTACTTAATGGTCTCCTTCGAGTTCTACAAAAGCAGTTGCAAAACTCATCTACCAGCTCACATCAGTACCGGCGCGTTATTTTTATGGTATCCTACCATAGAAATACTTTCCTACATGGAATGCCATGCTCTGTCTTTCTTTAATTTCTTCGTTCCATACCTGCTTATCCTAATCTTTTATTATTATATTGACAAGAGCCTATCCCAGAGTTTTATTGAAATAAAACAACAATACTACTTTATATAAATATACTACAAGAAATGGCATAATGATATGCATAAGCATAACTATTTCAATCAATAGGCCTGTTTACCTTCTATGGCAGAAATTCTGCAACAAAACCCAGGCATTGTTAGGAAATATGAAAGAATGGTGGACTTCGAACCGTTTACATGTACCAGGGGACAATGAATGAACAGAGCGTCGAAGACATGCGACACCGGACTGACCCTTGCACCGTTGATAACGTGCAATAGCAACATGTACCGAAGCAATTGGGGTAAGTACTATTCTGTAACTTTTGTTAAAGTGATCCTTTTGTATGTAGATTTACGTTCATCAACAATTTAATCCCTTGTGTTGCCCGATTTTTCTTTGCATTTTGAATAAGTTCCAGGCAAGACCTTACAGAGATCACACTACTATTATAATATTTATACGAAAGTTTTTATGTGTGTTTGGGTGAAAAGTAAACAGATAAGATAGACAACAACAACAACAACAACAAACTAGTATAACACTGCAGGTTACTAAAATCGAATATAAAGCGCCGCAGGACGGATGCAAAGATAAAGTGCTTTCTTTGATATATCAAAAAAGACTAACCCATCAGCTTAGTATGCGTCTTTATCGTAGTACACTGGATTATTTGATAAATGTTTCAACTACGTTACAATAATAACAAACAATATTATAAGTTAAAGTCGATAAAGGTCGAAATTAGCAAAAATCAAGGTCATCTGCACCGGTATAAATAGTTTACAGAAAATTGCATTCTAGAAACTGGTATAGGGTTCGATGACATCCATAAAAACTAAAAGGCAAATGAAGGCACAAATTTCATTCAGACAAAACGAGCTCTAAACGAGTGCCTACCAGACACTACGATAAGTACAAAGAACGATAAAAAGAATTGAACCTAGAACCACGTCAGAAGAAACTAACTACCGTCCTTTGGCCACTTATATTCTCTATGAGAGTAGCAACCCAATAGCACCCTTATTTCTATTAAGAATAAAGAGCAATGAAATTATGACAGGCTTGTCAGTGGTAATTGGGTTGGCGAGCGCTACATCCAAGTAGTTTGCAGCAAATCGCCAGTAACAACCCTATTTTCAGGGTGCCGTGAACGTTCTTCATTTTCAGGCAAGGGGTTTCGGCTAATATATTATTATTTATTACTTCACACCCCCTCTTAAGCCTCATTTGCATGTTTGGTAACTAAGTTGCATACGCAGTTTATATCGTCTCATTCTGTTACTTTACAAAGGGTAAACGTAAGGTTTGTGCAAAACAATCGAGCAAGAGATTTTGAATTAAAAAGGAGCGAAGCTTATGTCCCGCAAATTAACTATCTGGGGCATAATAATCATTTTGAGCTTTTCTCGGGCTCTGGCAAACGCATTTCCAGCGGTACTCAATATACACTGCGTTACTCATTCTCTTAATCGAAATTCAATGCAATTCAAACATTGAATTTCGATGTTATCAAATTTCGAAAACGGCAAAAAAATTAAAACAACAGACCTGGGGCTACCAGCGAAATGGGTACACTTTTGAAATTATTCTTACAAGTCTTTTGGATTTTAAGTTCCTAGTTCTAAATTTTATATTGTTCCCTATCAATGAGATTAGATTCACATGAAATTAGAAACCATATAGTGTGGTCTGAGAAGTAGCTCCTGAATCAACCACAGTCGAATCAAATGGTGTTGCAATAGACAGGAAGTATTTCATTCGCTACTACAGCTGTGTACGTACGGAAATTTATTGAATCGACCGTTCGTCAACTCTCTAGAAAGTTATGCGCGCTTAATCCCAGTTTTTACTATATTTTGAATTTAATGTCCCATTTAGCCGACAAACCGAACATCAAAAAAGAATAATTTATAGTGCTTCATCATTTTTGTGATAATGCACAAAATATAATAAAAACTGAAATACGTAAAATACTCACAGAAAATCTCTGTAATACGTCTTCTTCCATATATAAAGCCATTGATATCTATCGCCCGTCATGAAAAACGTGCCAATTAAAGCCACAGCTCCCATCGTAGCAGGGGACCCTCGCGTCAGCCATCCTAGTGCCGCACAAGTCGCCGCTATCGATGTCAGAATAACCCCCTTGCACTTCTCCGCCTCTTCGAAACGTACTCCTTGCTTTTCTGTCATCCTAGTAGTTTCATTTGGCGTGTTGCATATTTGTTTGGCTGTAACAAAAGAAAGTTTGATTTGGATATTGTTTTCTATCGTTTTCCTAATGAGCTTTTATCATAAAAAATAGTGATCGCATTATCTCTTTATTATTCATCAGACTCTTCAACTCAGTGATAATCTACTCTACACCATGAGCTTAGTAGGTATTTCATTCACAAACGTTTTGTTGTTTTGATAAGCTACTGTGGGTGGCCTGAGGAGATCGAGGGGGGCTCGGAGGAGCTCGTGGCTAGATAATAAAAGCCGCACTGGTTGATCTTCAAGGTTAAGCCGCGTTAGCCAAGGTCGGTCTGTAGATGGGTGACCATCATTACATAGCGATTTTCCTCCGTGCCTCGGAAAGCACGTTAAGCTGTTGGTCCCGGCTGTCATTTGTAGATCTTTGACTGTCGTTACAGGTAGTCAGTGGCCCGAAAACTGACAGCCAGTCTTAGCAAGGGGTACAGTATTACCCAGTACTAACTGGGTTGTGGAGGTCAGATAGGCGGTCGCTCCATGTAATACTGTTATTCAGCTGCATCCGGTAAGACTGGAAGCCGACCCCAATCAATTTGGGAACAGGCTAGGCAGACGATGATGTGGGTGGCCTGCGCTGAGCCACGGAAAGTACTCAGACTTTGTGTTAATCCCTGTTCCTTTAAATTCATAACGACGTTTTATTTGGGCATATTGCCTCAATGAAGTGTCAGTAAGTCACCAAAATGGGCTCGAGTTCCACATTGGTGCTGTCTGACGTACATTTTTTAGAGAACACGTTAATTCACCTCTAGGGCTCAGTGCGACTGGCTGAACTATGATATTGCTCACCATAAAATCTCTAGTGACCGCCACACCTTATGAGCGCCTAGTAACTAAACATCAATAAACACAAATGTCATTTATGAAAGGTAATTAATAACACCCCACCTTAATTAATAATCTTCTAATCAACGTTCTTTGTTTTACAATAACAGAATTTGCGATGTATACTATGTATGTACGTACCTACTTTCTTATCACCAGTGTCATAATCTTCTTGTTATTAGGTATTTGTGATCATATTATCAGTTATGCAAGTCTTTCTTTTGCTTCGCGATAAGATTGGTGAGTTGACTTTGATTTGTTGCAGAAACAATTAGGACTAATTTACCTTGTTTTAGATAACCTAGCTGCACTTTAAAATATTATTTGGTAGATTACCAAGATAGTTAAATAGTCAGATATTTACATTCTTAACTCCCTAACTATAATGTAAATAGAATTAGAAGAAATACAATCAACAACAGAAGTGTTAGGCAGAGGTCTTTGATTATATAATGTCTAGATAGAGCGTCGCCCTACAATCGTATCAAAGAAAACGAGTCAACATTTTCAAGTATGTGTGCGTGCAGGCGTCGTTTTACACTATGCGTCTATGTCTTTGTGTGCGTAAATAATGATACCAGCTACTACAATTCTCCCATAAATCACATAAAAAAATTAAACTTATTAAATAAGATAAGTTTTAGGTGTATGACACGATCTGCACTGATTGGCGGGCAAGCACTTGTGAACCAATAGTTGGTTGACACTTTTTGACACGTTTGCGCGCACTTGACGCTCCATCTAGACATTATATAATCAAAGGCAGAGGTATACTTAATAGTACTCCCACATTTCGCCAATTACGTTTAAGTTCCATGTAATAAGGGGCGAGCCTATTCCGATCAACCGGGCACAAATCCTGACTCCGTGGCTTCTACAGAGAAATTCCTGAAGGAAAAAGCCAATAACACTTTGCTCGACCTGGAAATCGAACCCAGGACGTAATGCTCAGCAGTCGCGCTTGCGGCCGTAAGACCAATGACACAGTCAAACACAATCAATAACATAACCTAAACCTACAACGGACTAGAACATAGCATCAACAAATAAACCTCCCCAACGCCGTCAACAGGTAATGTGCCCAAAAGACAACGTGACAATACCTCTAGCCAAGATAAAAGCTAGCTGCACTTAAGAGCGTTTACGCCGTCCATGCGCTGTTTGACTCCAAAACAGTACTTTTCAAACCCTTTAATACCATCTACCCTTTATTTTACAAAAATGATAGTTACAAATAACTTTAGGAAATTTCGTTGTCTCAATAGTTATATTATTAAATACTTATTTTATGCACTCGTAGTTTAGTAATCCGTGTACGTTCAAATTCAAATCCAAATTAAATTTTACTACAACAATTGCACTCGAACGGATCATAGTGGGTTAGTTTGACTATAGCGCAAGAGAACGCGCCAGCGCTATGCACACAGGCACGCGCGCTTCTGTGTGCGTAAAAAATGCATTGAATTACCTAAACTTGACTTCGCGCGATAGACGTAAAAACGCTCTTAAGGTTGGTCATAACGGTACGGCAACAACAAAACAAAATGCATTTTGCAGCACAGTACTCCTCCATAAAAATACTTTATGAAGTATCTTGCAGTGGCCGGTGAAATTTTGATGGTCATCGACACGCTAAAAAGAAGTGTCCGGAGTCTAAAGCTTATCCGCAACTTGTCCGTGCCAGTTTAACTGATCCTTTACTCATGTATAAGTAGCCATCTAAAGTGTTACGCAAAAAACGTGGACCAATAAACACAGTGTTATCTAAAGATAAAACTTGGACTAGACAAGACTGTTGGGTGGACTGTTTCAGAGAATTCTGCAAGCAAATAAAAATGAAAAGAAATAAGAACTCATGAATTTTCTGAGAGAGTGACATCAGGAAGAAAAAAAATAAATAGAGGGTGAAGTCGCACCCTTATCTTCTTGAGATCTTGTAAATTGTCCTACATCTTTTGACCAAAACTCCCAGTAAATTGGAACTTCACTACAGCCCCATTACCTCTGACATCGGTCATTGGATCGTCTTAGGATATCTGCATCATTGTCAAAATCAAAGGGACCTTAACACTCGGTAAAATAAGGTTGATTTTGAGTTGCTGCCACAAATAACTCTGTTTGGATTTATGGCAAATATTAGAACTTGACCCTGGGACCTTGACGTTTTACGACATGCAATCGAAATATCGACCTTAGGGTGGCAAAGTAAACGAGGTCTTCTATACCGACGCGATGTGGTCAACTACTGAACGGAGGTCCGTAATTCGTGCGGGACAAAGCTAAGACAGTGTGGACAAATAAAGTGTTAATTGATAGTTAAGTAAGGGGTTGGAAGATGTTTCGATGAAGCCTGACCTGCCTAGCTTCCGCCATTGTTTTTGTTTTTCAAAATAGCAGGCACGCATAATACCTGTATTAATCAATAACTGGTATCAATAAAAACAAGTTTTTTAGGAGACAAAATCTTGTAAAGCGTCACTTGCTTGCATCCTACGTAGGAACAACAAAACTGTGTCCACGGAGCGGCGGAGTCACATTTGCGAACGGCATGGTATCGTCATGAAGCTCGCGTGGCAGGTCACTACTCTATCGCATCTTCATCATCACTTGACATTCTCCCAATGAAAAGACGTCTTTTCTCGATGCTAAAGAAAGTCTAAAGAAATTGAACCGTCTTGCATGGCGATTGTTTGACGATTACGTGGAAATAACCGTGATGCCAAATATCCTTGTCGACATTTACTGCTTGCATGCAATCGTCCAATGACCACGCCGTGGGCAGTAAGCCTAAGTACGAGGGCATTTATCATAATTTACAACCTTAATATTCTAGTTTAATAAATTATATTGTTGAAAGATAATTACCTTTTGTCATATCTTTACATGCTTAACTAAATACGATGCTTACTTTAATACCTAAAAGATCTTTAATACATTTATTTATTTTAATTCCTATTGCATAATAAAATTAGCTATCTACATTTGGTCATTAATTAGGTATGCATTGGACCAACTTTAGTCATTCAATCATTTAGTTATTTTTTTTGAAAATGTCACCTAGGAACAATTACCAATTAATGTAACTTTTTGTAAGTGTATACAATAAAGTAAAACTTTTAATTAGGTATTAGTACTTCTTAAACCATAGGAGTTCTTTTGGTCACTTGGTCCATTTTTGTGAAATAAGAACTGGTGGTCTACCAATGTCATAACTGAAAACCCAAGGGGACTCAGCGAACGTACTAAAATAAGTGATGATGACATTTGTTCTAAATCTGAGCTTGAAACAGCGGCAAAAACTATTGTGTACTTCAACAGTCAAAAAGTCTTCACTAATTATCTTGCTAGCCATAAAATTAATCAATTTCACTCATCTCACAAACCGCTGTGTTCACCAACTTATTGAAATTTATTATTTCTGAACTTCGAGAAAACAGTTTGATAATTAATTAAGTTTTAAAACTAGATAGTGTTTCTTAACCGATTAATCTAAGAAACATCAAAACAAACTCAGAGGTCACAGAATCTTTTAAACTCCAGACATAATCTAGGTCAAGTGATATGAGGACCACCCGGATTAGTGTCTGAGAACTCGGAGATGGTCTTATAACTCTTATAAGGAATGACCTGCCAGTGCACACATTTGTACAGGGTAATCGCGTAATTCAACTCAGAACTTAAGTAGCTACTAACTAAGGTTTGTTTAATCTGGGCCCGAATTACATTGGTCAAGTGTTTAGCGAAGTAGATCAGTACAGTGTGTAAGAAGAACAGTGGTACCGATCGGACAGTAGCGAGTCAACCTTCACTATCCCGGTTTTCGCCAATTGCCACTACTTGTAGTCGCTACTCGCCACTCGTCATCATCGTCATTCTCCTGCCCTTAACAAATGCAAATCGGCCCTAAAGGATAGGCAAGGCGCTCGAATCACTAAAGTTCTAGTTACAAACGAAATCTGTGCCGAGACCTTGTGGTATCATGTGCCGTGTGTGCATGTGTCCCACTGCGGATGACATGGCATGACATTTTATGGGCACATGCACCTTGCGCCTCAATTAGCATTGCAGCGCGAATTCATTGAAGGTCATCAATTTCAACAGATAATTTGCTATTTGTAAATGTTTAGGAAAACGCTGGCGTCACGATTTAGAGGCGTTTGTGAGAGAAGGGTGGAAGGTTATAGGGAGAACTTTTCCCAGCAGTAAAGGTTTAAAAAAAAATCTTCTTATAGCCAGAACCTTTTTTAACCGACTTCTAGAAAAACGAAGGTGGTTATGTATTCCATCAGAATCTTTTTTGATTCTCTTTGCAATTCTACCAGGATAGTATGATTGTGTAGAAGGCCGATGGAGCAAATGACTCCTGGCGTGGAGAGTGGAGACAACGTATCAGCAAACGTAGCATTGGACGACCCAGTTACGACGGACCGACGACGTTACAAAGGAGGCTGCGTCAGACAGGATGCAGAAGGCAGAGGATAGGGTATTCTGGCGCAGCTTGGATGAGAACAATGTCCTACAGTGGACTGCAATAGACTGAGTTGATTGAAATATTGAATAATATAGAGCGTGTCTCAGAAATGTGTGGTTAAATAATTGACGGGGTGACATACAGACCATCAAACTGAACCACTTTCTCTATTGAACCAACATTGAAAACGAGGAAAAACAGAACCCAAAACAACAGTTTTTAGATTTTTTGTCTGTCTGTCTGTCTTTCTGTCTGTATGTTTGTACGTGCATCACGCAAAAACTACTGCATGTATTTGAACGCAGTTTTTACCGCTCTACTGCTAGATGCCTAACTTACAATATTGGCTACATTGTACCACAGAAATTATCTTTTTTTTATTCTAAGTACCCGGAAGTCGCGGGCAAAGGCTAGTCATAAATAATATAATCAAATCCGCCCCTAAGACGACCCACTGACCCACTCCATTTAAATAAAAACATAATTGCGGAGAACTTTACCAATTTGAGACAGTATTGTCTAAAAATGAACACACTAGATGTAGTGTCTACACTTTTTTCTCATCTCATATACCTACCAAGGTAACAGAATTGGCCGGAACCTCTCCCAGTCTACATGTAACAAATATGTGACTATATATGTACAAACAGATATTTCTTACAGCGACCAGATCACAAAAGTTTGTCGTCTACACACATGGGCCAATTTCGGCCGGACATATAGCCACTTCTAAAATTATTCGTATGCACGATTCTCCTAAATTATTAAAGGCTTATCCACAGTTGGTTGAACCAGAAAATACTCATCAATAAAACTCATTAATTTGATGCCATTTACAATTTAATATTCAAAAAAGTTCTTCTATTAAACTTTATTTAACACGTAATATTTTTAATACAGTTCAAATAAAGGCCACTGCAAACTCTTCTAACAAAAGCTTTATTAGATTAACAGAAAACGTATCCCAAAATAACAGTTACTTTCAATAACCAGCAGTTATTAATAAACTCTTGACAATAACGAAATAAATATTATCATAGAACTTACCCGAAACAAAATAAAACTGATAACGAACTAACACTTGATAACGTAAACACTGGCGGATAGTGACTGGCGTGCGATTCGCGCTCTGGCTAGTACTGGACTGGCCGTGAACTGGCACAAAGTAAATGTAATCAGCGCATAGCGTCGTAAAGGAGTAACTGTTATAATGTTACAAGAGTAACTGGTATTTCGTTATTTGTCATTATTGGTTGGTTGTTGAGTAGGAACTTCCGAATAAAATTGCTTTACACACTAATAATAGCAAAACCTTTCATTTTGAGTATTCAACAGCATTTTTTCCAACAGTGGAATACCTGTTAGATGCCTCATGTCAACGAAAACGGTCATAACTGATTTTTTTCGCAAAAAAAAAAATGTTTTACTTTCAACACTTACGTCTAATAACTTTACACGCGTTTTCCTTATGTTTGACAACAAACAGTTCCACGATCTTACCTTCACAGCTCACGCATATAATTAATTCTTAAAGTTGTCACGACTACTTCTTGTCTACTAGTTATGCTGGTTTGAATGATAAACAACTCTTATTAAATTACCTACTAACGCACGGAAACCTACTTCTAAAACGAAAATAGGTATTACCAAATAGCTTATGTCCGTGTGGAACTCGGTAATTGTCTCACGGGATCGTACTACCGGCATAAAAATGTATCCTATGTAACACATATGATACTTTTTTATGCAAATCGTTCAGTAGTTTTTGCGTGATAAGTGATAGAGTAACAGACATCCATCCTCACATACTTTCGCATTTATAAGTAAAGAAAAGTAATATAAATTGCTTAATCTCTGGAGTTAACTGCAACACATAATTATGTTCAGAACACTCTTTTAAAAAGAAAACTCAATGAAAAACTTGCATAAATGTATAAAAAAGGAAGCTAATCCAAATAACATCGATAAAAATAGCAGTTACTAAAAAATAACGTTATCGTTGCATCTCGTCACAACACTATAACTGCTGGACAGGGAGACACGACGGTATATAATCTACAATTCAACAGTCAAGTCAGTCAGTCAGTTTTTACAATTCTACATTCTACAGTCGCTTACGTCTTTTTAACGACACTCATGTTTTAATGTCTAAAATATCTAAAGACCCCCCCTTGCTTAAAGGTTTTAAACGACTTTAAGTTTAGTTTTTGTTTCTTAACATAACATCACGCCTGTAATCCCCGAAGGCTTAGACAGAGGTGTAGGTACCTAATAGTACGTCCACATTTCGCTAGTTCTGTTTAAGTCTCATGTAATAGGGGGCGAAATGCTAATTTGCCATCAACCGAGCACAAATGCAGCCTCAGTGGCTGCTACTGAGAAATTCCTGATGGAAAAACCCAATAACAATTTGCTCGACTCGGGAATCGAACCAGGACCTCATGCTCAGGTAGTCGCGATTGCGATCACTACACTAACGAAGTAATCTTATTCTTATTCAATATGTATAGATAATAATATAACAATAGGTCTATCCACATATACCTACTGCTAATAAATACAATGTGATCATAAATTACTAATCAATGTTTAGATGTTACTGTTTGAATTTTAATTGTTCCATAATTTATTTTTGAGCTTCATCAATAAGGAGAGTTACAATTTTGAAGTGTATATTTTTGTTCGGGAATGTTTATCTCCTGGACTGGGCCTATTTGGCGCAGATTTAGGTTTTATTTTCAATGTTTTGTTGTTAAAAAAAATCTGCTGTTTTCTACAAAAGTGAATTCCTACACGGTCAAAATGTATGGAATAATGGAACAGCAGTTTTTTTTTTATAACCGACGAAAAATGTCTATGTTCAGAGGGGGGGTTCAGAATGATGTACCGAGTATGTGGTTTCCGTTTTCGCGTCGGTGTCCATTCCACCCCGTATCAAACGCAAGATCAAATACTACGCGTGGCTGATTACCTAACTATACATCATCACTACATAGTATAAAACAAAGGCGTTTCCCGCTGTCTGTCCCTATGTATGCTTAGATCTTTAAAACTACGTTTACGGTTACGGGTACGGTTTACGGTTTTTTTTAATAGATAGAGTGGTTCAAGAGGAAGGTTTATATGTATATTTATAGTAAGCGCCAGATAAACGTGGAATAACGGTCATTGATCCACATACATTTTTTGACATACTTAATTCCGAAAACAATAATAATGACATAAAGCTGTTCTGAATGGACATATATCGTGATCCTTTACTTTTTTTGTAATGAAAAACGATTCATAATTTATTGTTCGCGTACCTACGTAGAGAAATTAAGGAAAGGGCAATGAACTTTATTCCACGTTTATCTTGCGCTTACTATAGTATCAGCATTGCACCCGTGCGAAGCTGGGGCGGGTCGCTAGTACATATTGTAAGCTATATTTTGCTACTACAGTAACAGCTTGGGTTGGGTTATATCCCCGGGTTGGGCAAAACATTTTATAGATTTCAACGATATTATCAGTAGTTGAAGAAATTGAGTACCCCCAACTGCCTACTAGGAATTCGGACCTAACAAAAAAGTCATTGAAACCTAAACAATATCTTTTTTTTTGGTATAAATAGCCATGGATACTCAAGACGTATGTCGAGATTCGCTAGCTAATTTAATATGAACCTGTTACCTGTGTAATAAAACTGCTAAAAAAATTCAATAGCATCTACAGTTTGGATTAGTGCCCGGTTGATGGCAATAGGCTCGCCCCCCGGGCCTTAAATATACCTAACTGGTGAAATGTGGGTGTACTATTCGATACACCTCTGCCTTGCCCTTCGGGGATTACAAACGTAATGTTAATATGTTATATTAGTGCAATCGATCGTGTCAGATCAATATATTATATTGAATGTTCGTCTAGTCTGTCGAGAGGACCTTGACCTCATTCCACGGGGTCAACGACCGGTAAGCAGTAACTAATTCTCGGACAAGCGCGAGGCGTAGATAAAATATACTGTTTGTAAATATGGATATCATTATGTTGTGGTGCGGGTTAAATGTACTATTGTACAGTAAATAATAAATCAACACTAATATTATAAACAAGTAAAATTTGTAAGTTTGGATGTGGGCAGTTATCTTCGGAACTACTGATCGGTTTCCGAAAATTCTTTCAGAAATAGAAAACTTCACTATCCCCAAGTGACACAGGTTATATTTAAAACTTTCCCGTGTGATAATTTCCGCCCATAACGCGAACAAAGCCGCGGGCAATAGCTAGTTATGTATAATGACTTACTAGTGACCCACAAGTTTGCTTCGCAGATCATTTTGATGTTTCGAAACTATTCGTTAAAATATTAGTTTACTGTAGGTAAATACAGCCGGAATAAATGCTTTACTTCGGAGTTAGAAGATCTACGAAGTCACCGAGACAGACACCAAACGTAACTTAGTTCTACTATGATACCACTACCTATATGAATACAATACAATATCTTTATTTTATATCTTCACAAAGTTTCTCATGTAAAATAAATATAAATGTAGTAATAACATTTAAAAAAAATACCTACTCTTAAGGATCAGATGCGGTTAATATTTAAAAAAAAAACAAAGCACTAATCAACCTAGAAAGTTTTATTCTTAATAAATGATTTTATTTAACGAGAATATCAAATAACAAAAATAGATTTACACAGAACTAAAACTTGAACATAATCTTAACAGTCACTAGCACTTATTTAAAACGTCCGTCGCGTCCAAGAGCCAAACACAGAATGAGTCGACACGTTGTTTTTTTTTTTTTTTTGTGTATGGCATCTCGCAGTTCAACCTAGGAGGTTGTCGTCTGCTTAACCGGACTATCCTGTGGATGCCTTGAATTTAAGGCCTCCAGCCAGGGCAAAAAACTTACAAACTAAGCGACTACACGCTAAGGGCACCCCCTGTGGGGCTCGGACCTCGGCTTAGGGCGTCGCTGGGGGAGGGCAGCAAGGGGACAGGCTGGATCTGAGTAATATTATTAATGGGCTGGTTTAAAACTACTGGCACAGCATCGCGGGCTGGCTCGAACAAGGGTCGGGGAGGGCAATTACCGGGACGTCGCGACGGACCTCGACGGCGAGGGCGGAAAGACGGCGGTTTGAAACGGGGTTTACGCTTGAGGAGCGTACTAGTTTCCCTACGGCTCTCCTGGAGGAGAGTGATAGCGTCGTCGGGAGTTACGAGTGTGTGCCTTGGACGGCGAACCTGACTGATACGCGAGGTGTCGTATCGGGCGGCCGATGCGATCAGGGGATTACGATGCTTTATTGCACGATCGAAGAAACGCTTGGTGAGGCGTTTCATGAACTGCAATAAGGTGGGCATCCTAAGATCTACGTGGAGACGTTCGTTACGTACGTAAAACGGGGCACCCGTGACCCTACGTAAGAATCGGTTTTGGAGCGTCTGCATCCTGTGGATATAGCGAGGCTTGGTATGTGCGAACACAACACAAGCGTACGACATGATGGGACGGATCACTGCGGTATAGAGACGCAACTTGCACTTGAGTGACAACTTGCTCTTAGCCGCTATCATGAAATGAAGCCTACTCATAGCGAAGGCAGCTCGGTCGCGAGCTGCTTTGATATGTGCCCCGAAGGACAGGTGTTGGTCAAGTATGACTCCTAAGTATTTGGCTTGCTTCTCCCAAGGGATAGGCTTGCCGTACATAGTGATCGGACGGGGGCTGGGGGGATTGATACGCGGTTTAGAGAAGAGAACCGCCTGACTCTTATCGGGGTTAACCTCGATCCTCCACTTCCTAAACCAAGCGCCGAGGACGTTGGCTGAGGTTTGGAGCGTTTTGGCGATAACGTTCTGACAACGACCAGTATAATAAATGGCCGTGTCGTCCGCGAACAGGGCTAGCTGAGCCTTTTTGCTCTTAGGGATATCGCTGGTGAACAACGTAAAAATGAGTGGGGAGATGACCGAGCCCTGAGGGACTCCGGCACGAATCGGGTGAGGGGAGGAGAGAGCTCCTCCGACGCGATAGCGGAAGGTGCGATTGGACAAAAAGTCTCGCAAGATGAGCACGAGACGGTCCGGCACTCCCAGTTGGTACAGCTTGTATATTAAGCCGTTGTGCCAGACTTTGTCGAACGCTTTCGCTATGTCGAAAAACAACACGCCTGTTATCGAACCGCGCTGGAATCCAGCGCTCACGTGCTCGACGATACGGTGGACCTGTTGAACGCACGAGTGTTCGGTCCTAAACCCGAATTGTTCGTTCGGAATGAGGCTCTTGGCCTCGGCATAATCTTTGAGACGCTTATAAATAAGCCTCTCGTAGATTTTGCCGAGGGCACTCAGGAGACTGATGGGTCGGTAGCTCGAAGGCTCCGCCTTGGGTTTGCCAGGTTTGGCAATACCGATGACTGTGGCCTCCTTCCAAACCTGAGGGAAGATGTTGTTCGAAAGGGCGCCATTGAAGATGGCTGCCATTAACGCGATTAGCTGAGCGGGTAGGACTTTAAACACCCTATTGGTGAATCCGTCGGAGCCAGGTGCTTTCCGTGGCTGAAGCCCTTTGATGATGTCGTGCACTTCTTCAGGTGTGATAGAAGGCAGAGGAGCATCAGGGTCTTCAACAGGGGGTAGGGCGGCTCTACGTTCGACCTCGGCGTCCACCTCATCGAGGTGTCGTTGGTCTACTGGTTGTATACTGGGAGAGCACTGAGATTCCAGGCTGTCGGCTAGGCATTCTGCCTTTTCAGAGTCATCGAAAGCGACGCTCTTATCAGGTCGAACGAGAGGAGGCATCGAAGCCTCTTCGGTTTTGCGCATCTTTCTCTGCAGTTGCCAGAAAGCTTGGTGAGTGGGCTCGAGTTCGCTCAGCGTCTTGTCCCATTGACTGGAACGGTGCTCACTGACGCGGTTCTTTACAGCGAGCTGTAAATTACGCATGTGAGCCTTGTTCGCGTCGCAAGGAAAGTTGCTGTAGGCACGGATGGCCGCGTTCTTCTCGGTTATCAGTTCACGTACGTCAGCGGGTAGTCTCCAGCGATGATCGCTCATTGCTGGAACTTCCCGTGAACAATCCTTCAGTATGGATTGAACGTGTTCTGTAAACGAGTTGATGGCGGCCGTCGTGTCTGCGACCGAGATAATGTGTTCAGGGATGGAATCCAGGTGAGGTGACGTAGTGGAATTCAGCTTTTCGCTGACTTTCCTCCAGTCGGTAATCACTTGGGAAGGCGGGGGCTTGCTGGGGTCTGAAGGACCTGAGCGGGGAACTAAGTGCACGAGCACTGGACGGTGGTCGGAATCAAGCTCGTGTAGCGTCTCAATGAGATGTAGCTTTAAGCTGACATTCTTGAGCAGCGCTATATCGAGCACGTCAGAACGATGGTCGGGATCGTGCGGGTAGTGAGTGTGCTCCATAGGAGCGATGGGGTCAAAGTTAAGGGAGGCCCCTAGGTCGAACACGAGGCGTCCTCTGGCAGAGGTCGTCGTGCTGTTCCAGGCGGGGTGTTTGGCGTTGAGGTCACCCGCTATAATAACGGAGTCGCTCAAGCCGAAGAGGACTGTGAGGTCCTTGGTGAGTGAAATATTCTCAGCGGTCGAACCGCCGGGAGGGATGTACGCAGAGATTATGCTGATCGGTTGATGACCGGTCATGCCGAGCCGACAGATGGATACCTCGAGGAGAGACTCTAACGGAGGGGTCGACACGTTGTAACCTCTCCGTTTTATTTATACCCTGTCATTCGGTTCGGTTTGTAGGGTAGGGATAATATTTAAGACGGCCGTTCCTGACACTGCGGCGTCCTCGACTGCAGCATTGCTTGCATCATTGGTATTAGATCCATCTCTCGCAACCGGGTCATTATCATCTTGCTCTTGCTCTGAAACATATACAGAGAACAGGTAATTGATTTACCCAGTTTCGTGTTATAGTCTGAAGCATATATCTTGGAGAAAAGAAAAGGACTTCTATATATTTTTGTTACTCGTACCATGGGCGCAAGTGTGCACTCAAGCGCCCACAGACAAAGGTCTATCGAAAAGTGTTGTAATATTAAATAGCTTCAGACTTAACACGAAATAATAAAAAAAATTCAATTCAGTGCATGGCTAACGACAGAATCCGGATTTCCATCACTCTCCATACACTGCCACATGACAGAGGCCCCAAGTTCGCTTGTCAGTTTCACGTATTCATAGCATAGGCCCTAACGTTTGCATACTACGACTACGTGACACATAAACACACTTTCTCTCATAAGAGCAAAGTAGAAACAGAGACCCATACCTTTGTATGTTCTCTCAGTGGCCTAAACACATTAGCTCCACTGGGCGTCACTCACCACTCTCAAAGAAGGCTGAGCACGCATCCGGCGTCCACTCGCCTTGCCACAACATCATATGCTCTGCCGCCGCTTGGGTCTTCTTTCCATAAGATCCCGCTAGTAGCTCTAATTCGTAGCGGTGGCATGGTAGCGCGCGAATAACCTTGTAGGGTCCACGCATGCCGGAGTCTAGTTTGCCGGTGATTTGTGCAGCCTTGCTCACAAACACAAAGTCCCCGATGGCAAAGCTGCGCGGCTGCCGCCGATCTTCATTAACATAGGCATCCTGGCGCTGTTGATTGGTTGCAAGGAGCTCAGATGCCCGTTGTCTGCGAAGGGTTAAGAGAGCCTCTCGGTTGAGATTAGAGTTATTAAGTGCCACATCTCGCACTAGGGATCTGATAACCGGAGTGGCTGCGTCGATACCGACCAGTAACTGCAGCGGTGAAGTCTGTGTGGTAGCCTGCTATATAACGACGGAAGTATCCCGCTAACCCCAGAAACTGGCGAACCTCCTTGACATTTGTGGGTTTTGAAGATCTAACTAGTGCATCGACTTTCCCCGGACTCGGCCTCACCTGACCATGACCAATTAATCTACCCAAGTATTCGATTTCTGTGTCCAAAAAGGTACATTTCTTTAAATAATAGAAAATCCCGCTGTTTTTAATATCCGTAAGACTTCACTCAAAGTGTGAAGGCCTTCCTCTACCGAATTTGACAATAGTAAAACATCATCTATGTATGTAAGGACTTTATCAGCGTCTATTAATGTTTTCAAAGTTTTAGTGATAATCCTCTGGTAAACAATCGGTGCATTTATGCATTCGGTAGGAACGACATATAAATCTATTTCTAATGATAGTTCAGGAAACTATGACTGTTGTAACTAAAGAAGTCGACTCAATTTCCTGACTTCCAATACCACGCATCAAGCGATAAGCTGGCACTCTATTAAAATTAAAATACTTTAGGACTGATTCTGAAATTAACGAAATATCCGACCCACTATCAATTAAAACATCGACGGGTACTTTTTGAACTACTGCTGACATTACGTTACTCTGTTTGGGGTAGAGTCTAAGCAAAAATTTACTTCATTGGTTTTTTTATCACCACTGTCGGAACGTTGTTTTTGAAAACATGATTCTACCAAGTGCCCGGTACGATTACAAAAAGTGCAGTGTTTTACTGGTCTACTTTTATTATCACTCGATGTGGTTGCTGCTGGTTTTGTGGAAATATCACCCTTATTAGAAGTGGTAGCCTCATTTTTTAACTTTTTAGGGCAATTCCATTTCTTATGCCCTAATTCTCCACAAGCATGACAGGTAACCTTGCTATCATCTGACCCAGGCGTCTCACGTTTACGTGAGTGAGACATACCTGAACTACCAGAAGGACGAACAGTATTGTTGGTATGACGGGGATCGTATTTAGGTTTAACATAAACAGATAAAAATTCAACTAGATCCTTTGAGAGTAACTTGGCGTTGGTTGCCGCGGCCTTTATTTGGGGATCAGCGATGCCTCGAACAACGATGGCAGCTTTCAGTTCGTCACTCAATCCTTTAACAATGTTAAGACGCAGCAATGATTTACGCGCATATTCCGCATAAGTTGAGTACTTATTAGAGTTTGTACTCATTACATCATATAATACGGAAGCAATATCAATGTTACGTGGGCACAATGATCTAAATTCCAGTTTGAAACCACTCCACGATCGATCATTTGTGACCCAATCATTCAACCATGACTTTGCATCTCCCTTCAAACAACTACCCACTCGTCCAAGGCACTCGCGATCATCCCAATTGTTTATTAGCCGGGCGCGGTCAACCTCGGCGCACCAGACATCAAAATCGTGTACATTTGGATCAAAAGGCGATATGTAAAAGTTGTGGGACTTTGCTTTAAAAAGTGCGGTCAATGCTCCAACAATACTGCTCTCTGTATCCTTTGTTCCACTGGTATTCATATCACTACCCTTAGTAACCTCTTCCGCCATGCCCGAGCCCGGCTCACTAGCAGGAGTCGGTACAGCCAAAGGGGTGGACAATAAACGGCTCTGATTTATAGGACGCGACGGACTATCATTTTCTACCGATATAGGTAACCTAGCTTCAATCGCCTCTAGTCTATTAAGGATCCTATCAAGAGCTACGTCGCGAGAGCTATCGCGGATAGCGCGTGAGTCTCTGTTGTGTTTACGAGAACTACGAGGGCTTTGCGACCCAATGCGACGCCTAGAAGACCGGTCACGACGATCAGATGGACTATCATGACGGTTGCTACCAGACGGCACATGATGACCACTCACACTATCACGACGCGATTCGCGAGAACTACTACTAGTACGTCGTTTTCCACGAGAATGCCTGCGTCCCTTGGATCGAGACGAACGGCCTGTCATTTTTATAAAAATAAAACTTACTTACGGTTGAGATGTAATTAGACGAACTACACGCAATAAACACTGAATTATGCTTAGATGGCAAACGGTCTAGAACACGTGGCAATCCCACTTCTGATCTTAAGGATCAGATGCGGTTAATATTTAAAAAAAAAACAAAGCACTAATCAACCTAGTAAGTTTTATTCTTAATAAATGATTTTATTTAACGAGAATATCAAATAACAAAAATAGATTTACACAGAACTAAAACTTGAACATAATCTTAACAGTCACTAGCACTTATTTAAAACGTCCGTCGCGTCCAAGAGCCAAACACAGAATGAGTCGACACGTTGTTTTTTTTTTTTTTTTTTTTGATAATGGCCACTCGCAGTTTTCCAGCTCTCTACGGCTGGTTTACTACTTAACCGGACTATCCTGTGGTGACCTCAAATGAATTTAAGGCCCCCAGCCAGGGCTTACAAGCTAATTTATTCTATTAATGACCGCTCGCTAAGGGCACCCCCTGTGGGGCTCGGACCTCGGCTTAGGGCGTCATTTTGGGGAGGGCAGCAAGTAGGGACAGGCTGGGTCGTATTATTATTAATTGGGGAATTTAACGTTACTTGCTCAGCAACGCGGGCTGGCTCGTTGGGCAAGGGTCGGGTGGGGGTGTTACGGGGGCGTCGCGATGGGCCTCGGCGGCGGGGCCGGAAAACGGAACGCGGTCTGTGTTTGTTTTTCCTTAAAGTGCTGGTTTCCCTACGGCTTTCTTGAAGGAGGGTGATGGGGTCATCGGGCTCAGCTAGAGAGTGCCTGGGACGGCGAATTTTCCCTATTTTGGTGGGGACGTATCGGGCAGCCGCAACCACTAGCGGGTTGCGGTGTTTTTCGGCAGTGTCGACACGTTGTAACCTCTCCGTTTTATTTATACCCTGTCATTCGGTTCGGTTTGTAGGGTAGGGATAATATTTAAGAAAAAAGAAAAAAAAATAAAAAAAAAAACAAAAAAAGAAAAAAAAGATTTAAAAAGAAAAAAAAAAATAAAGAAAAACAAAAATAAAGGAAAAAATAAAGGAAAAAAATTAAAAAAAAAATAAAAGAAAAAAAAATAAACTTTGATTATAAAGGATGGAATGGCACACCGACGGGAAAGCGAAAACCAAGTACCTACTCAGGACATTATACATATATAGGTACTGAACCTATTGAAATTTTCATCGGTAATTTTAAAAAAAATCTGCTGTACCATATTTTTGACCGTGTAGGTATTGCACTTTTGTAGGAAATAGCAGATTTTTTTTTCGCGCTAATCACGGAAGATATCCCGTGACAGTGCAATTTTAGCTAGAAACGGTGTTTAAAAGAATATTTGTGAGAAAACGGACAGTAATTCGAAACTAATAACTTATATTAGTATAACTCATCATTAGCCTTTTCCCAACTATGCATATGTTGTGGTCGGCTTCCAGTCTAACCGGATGCAGCTGAATACCAGTATTTTACATGGAGTGACTGCCTATCTGACCTCCATAAACGAGGTCAGATGGTTGGTTCTGTTGGCCGTAGCAGTCGCAGCCGGGACTAACGGCTTCACGTGCTTTCCGAGCCACGGAGGAAACTCAGTAGGTATGTATTGGGTGGTCACCCATCCACCATTAACCTAAAGATCGACCGGAGCGGCTGTTATCATTCAGCCACGAGCTCCTCCTGAATTGGCACAACTGTGGAACAGCATTTCGAAGCCTAACTTCGTCTGCTGATTCCTAATTCCTGTGTAGAACCGGTTTAAAGTAATGTATTCATGGTGAAGCCATGATTATGTAATCTACAAGAAGCATAGAGCTATCTTGGCAATAGGTTTCGCAACACTGCTAGTCGCATTTGTCTCCCTCATATTTATTCAACCATTCGTTCATTCTAATAAAGTTAGAAAATATGTTACCATGACAACCAGATCCTCAATAATCATTAGGTATTACATGGGTATTACCTACAATGATAAATATACCTACTATTGACAGTTCAAAGCTTGTTTGCTTTTTCCGGCAGCAAAGTTTGCCCCTTCGCAAGGAACCGCCTGCGCATATTAGTGTGCATTGTCAGCATTGTGTCACACGGTCACAGCTTTTTACCATACGCGCCCTGTTTTTCTGAACGCGAATTGAGTGGAGGTCGATCTTAGGCGAGATTTTAGACTTGGTACCTAGTTTGGTTTTTCAGAAAGCATATTTCAGCACATAAACTTGCTAGCTGAGTAGGTAGGGCGTGATGAGCTCCTGTCTGAAACTTAGGGGGCGCCCATTAACTACGTAAGGCGTTTAGGTGGGAGAGGGGGGCGTCGAGCCGAATCTCACCCAATCCCACGAGGGAGAAAGTGAGGTCTGAGCAAATACAAGTAATTTTTATTTCCGCAAGAAACAATTAAAAATTGCGTTTAAATTTGCTTAAAGTACTGTACTGTGTTTCTCCACTAAAATATGTCTAAATCCTACACAATAATTTTTATAATAAATATTCAATGAAAATAATGATGCGAATTATGTTTTTTAAATAAATCCAACGCACGTTAAGCACAGATTAACGTATTTACCTTCAGTTAACTACGCATTTTGAAAAATCTCACGTGAGATTAGGGAGGGGCGTGAGGGGCTCAAGTCAAATCTCACGACATTTCACCAAAGGGGAGGGGGTGTCGAAAACTCGCCAAAATTGCCTCACGTAATTAATGGACGCCCCCTTTTCATTGTAGTTTTGCCTGCAGAAATGTGTATGCCTGTTCCAAAATAACAGGCCAATGTTTAATTCTAAATTCATAACAGTTTCTGATACCGTAAACATGACAGTGATAATATCCGATGTTATCCGAGGGATTCAGTTCCTATAAATCATTAAGCGGTCTAAGTCTGCAATAACTTCGAGTAGGTATTATATCCAGCCGTATTTCGTAAGTCTATTAGTCCATCCTGGCCTTCTTAGCACGGTCCAGAAAAGGCAAGCATAACTTTATCTTCGCTGGGAAATTATTTTAAAGGAACCCAAAATAACAAACTCAAACACATAAAACAGTGACATTTATTTAGAACTTACTACTTTAAAATCGGTCAATCTATTCTTCTTCATAAACAGCTCTTGAATATCATAAATTGGCAACCCTTTCGTCTCCGGCAAGAAATAAAAGAAGAACGCCGCAGTAGAAAAGCAGGTAAAAGAGAAGAAGAAAAAGACTGGGGGCAGGCCTACAGAAACTACGAGGAGGTTGAAGACGAATAAGATGAGAAACTGGAGTATCCACGCCCATTCTACTGCTAACATCGACAGGATGCTTTTTACCTGAAAATAATTAAGTACTAGGTTCACATGATTACATGAGTACTTTATTGTAAGTATAAACCTAGAAAAAGCTTCTGTAACAACTTGTCAGGAGCACTTACGGGGTCCACCCTAAAACAGGCAAAACGAAGGTCTATTGTAGAGAAAAATCAAGTTTTCAAACCGAAAATACTAACCTCAGGTAAAAAAACTTCAGCCAATACCACAACGGGCACGGTTCCAGCCCCAAACTGATAGAAAGTAGTGAACACGTAGATGAACACTGGTATCGTCCACTTTGGCCCCCACTCCGTAAGGATCTGCGTCCCTAGTACTATGCAGCAGAAACCAGCAGCAATGGAAGAGTAAATTAGGAGAGGCTGGAAAGATAAAAAATCGAAGTTAAAGAGAGATGACGCTTCACGTGTTGCATATCATCATCTCTTTTTCACAACGGAATGGAAGTATGGATCAAACTTGAAAGATAGCCTTTCACTAATCCGCCTCTCCTAATCTGTATGACTCTTTCCTTCTCACACCGAAGTAAAATTCTGGGGAACCAGGCGTTAAGGAGGACATAGAAGACAAATTAACTCATCTCCTCTGCCCAAGTCCCCCCAACAGTTCTTTCTAATTGCATCTGTCACTTGGGAGGATTACCAAGGCTCTGCTAACACCAGCACGACCAAGACAAGGACATCATAGGATTAAGGAGCATAAGAGGTACCTCTTACCCGTCTCCCTACCACATCAGTCAGATACGCAGAAATAGAACCGGAGATAATCATGACGACTCCCATTAGAACACTACAGAGATTCGGAGAGATGACGTCAGGAGGTACTGCCTCTGCGAATAAGGGTTCTGCGTAGACCATCAGAACCGGCAGTCCTTGGAATACGTAGGCTACCTTCAGGATCATTATGACGAAGAATTCGCGTTGTGTTGATGGTGAATTTTCTGTAAAAACAAAAAAAAACTTGTTAAACTGTAAAAAAAAAGTAGGCAAAAATTACAGATAATCGTACGAGTCGGTGAGGACGCGTCATTTTCTAATTGAAATCTACTTACTGAAAAAATGCCAGCATGTCAATGTTGTATTCGCTAACGCCGTTGGAACCAATTTTTCTTCTACCGTTGTCAATGATTGAACGTCTAAAAAAGCATAAAATATGATTGCATCTCCTCCTCACCATCCTATCATTTCCGTTTATAAAAGCTATCCATTTTATGAAAGGAATGTCTATGTTTTTTTTTTTAATCAAGGCCACTGAATCTCTAAGAAACCTTCTGATTGAGAGTTGAAAATGCGTCGTAATTTATCCAACTCTTGCACTACTTCTTTGGATATAGTTTTCTTACTCCTGTAAAATGCTATAGATTTTGCAGCGTCCTGAAATAACGAGAAGAGCAACAGATTTCAGCAGAGAAAGAAGAAAAAATGTACCAGGGTTGCAACAATCCCCAGGAGTACAGAAACCGAGTCACTTAATCAGCCCCATATTACCTCCTCTCGGCCTTTCGCCATGAGAGTCAAAGGCGACTCCTTGAGCGCAAAAAGGAGTAGAACACCAATTACAGATAAGGATAGGCAGGCGTATACCATCTGGTGGTAATTTAAATATCCTGCCAGGAAATAGGAAACAAGGATCCCGAATCCATATAACAGCATTGGCCCTGAAGTCATGGTGCCTGAAAAGGAATATGTATAATAATTTAGACTACATAGTCCATCATCAGTGAGGATCATCATAATTCTCATAAATCTTGTCGAAATAATGTCTCACCTCTTATGGAATCCTGGCAGATCTCACTGATGTAAATAGTGGTTTCTAGAAAGACAGCGAAACCGAGTCCTCCTATCAACATCGCGGTAAGAATCACTTCTACCTGGCTCGTCAATGCTATTATTGACCAGGCGATCTGGAATAAATAGTCACGAAGTTTCCTTAATGTAAAATAATTAATAGCGACGAAGATGCTCATATACTTTAACCGGATGATTACGTGGTTTCGAATGGTGATTATGACGGGATTTCGAACGCTCGCTCAGATGTCGCGCTTGAGACCAAATACCTCTCAACCCGGTATGCTACTCTGGTACTTACCACGAAAATCAACGAAGTTAATATGACGGACTTCTTCCTTCCCAATCGGTCTAGCACCATTCCAGCAATTGGATTGGCTATCAGCGATCCTATGGCAGGTAGGCTACCAAAGAGCGATACTTCTGTTGCCCCCATAGGCCGATGCAGGGTGGTGTTCACAGATTTGAAGAGGATGATGGTGGAGGATGGCCATGCAATCATTATACCCATGTTTATGCAGGAACAGCATACTGAATATATAATTTTATTAAAACTTAATGCTTAATTTAAAAATATTTTACAAAGGCGGACTTATACATTTTTCTATCAGTCTGCCTTTTGGTGATGCAGAGACAAATATTTGGATTGGATTAGGTACCAGTTATTTTTATCTTGATATTTTGGGGAAAATAATTGCAAAACAAAAGTATATAAAACCAGTAAGATACTTACATAGAATAGTGCCAATAACTTGGAAAAAGATACCCATATTGTTTTCTTCCTCTTTTGTACTGAAATCCTAAACGGCCAACTGCCTTTCCAACTATTTACATCTGAAAACGATGTAATTAATTAACCACCAATATGTTAACATGTTATTCGTGTTCATTGTCTACAATGACAATGAACACGAATAACATGTGAAGTAAATCATTCATTACTACGAGTAATCCGTTTTGTAACCGAGGTGCCACTTCAATCATCAACTTAGCTAAGCTTAACTTACCCAGCTAACTATGGAGAACCAAATTTGAACCTTGTCTTTATGGAAGTAGGTCTAAAGTACCCACGATCATAAATTACATACGTCCAAAATACCAATATTATTCAAACTTAACATATTATTTGTCTATCACATCTTAATTGTAAGTTACATTTCCTAATATACAAACGTATCTATAGCGACTAAACACAATACCTAGCGCTGAATGCAGGTTTCGACAGCTATTCCGCATAAAGAGATACTGCTTAGGGTCTATACATAAACCTATTGGAACTATATCACTCACATCACCATTATTTACAGTACCGTAGTAGCAAAAAATTTCAGGTGCCTAAGCACGAACATACATAAAGAGTGTAGAAATACCCTTATCGAAGCTAAAGGCAGGTTGAGTGTTTTTTTTGGTTTTTTTTTTGTTCCAGACCATACCTGGGGGAAACTTTACGTTACGGAGATATTGGGGGTCAAAGTTCCAACTTATTCACAAGTTTAAAAAAAACTAGTTTTTAATATTATAAATTTACTTTAAATACCTCCACGAAACCCCCGTCCGTACTATTCAATGCATTCATTAATCAGTAAGTGTTTTGAGTGCGTTACATTGAGTCGTTAATTGTACTCACCGTACGGTACGTATGTATATTATGTAGTACGGGACGTGCTTCGGTATCACCTTATGTAGAACGTGATTATTCACCCCAAAAAAATGTTTTCCCAGCAATATTTTTACGTAGTTACTTAGTAGTTTGATGTACAGATGCTTGGTTGCCGGCTACAAGAAGAGTCCGTTTACACCTTGTGTATCTACACCTATGATAGATATACAGGGAGGGACAAACTGGTCCTCAATAGAAACATTCTTTTTTTTTTAAATAAATATTCATTTTATAACGAACTTTTTATCTGTGCAATAGAGTAGAGAATCCTTTACGTGTCTTGTACATTCAAGCAAAATACCTTAGCACGCTGAACGTAGTGTTAGAGGCCCGATTTATGAGCACACTAGGTTTTATGCTCGCCTAGTACCTGCGATTACGGGTACCGTACTTTACTGTTATGTTTGTATGATTCGGGATTCTATAACGAAAATTAAACCGACACAAATGTGTGACTCAGTTAGTGGAGGTCAGATAGCCAGTCATCATCAGCTTACAGCAGTCTATTGCAGGACATAGACCCCTCCAATTGCACGCCATTCCCGGCAACTCTCATCCAGCTGCTACCAGCCACCCTGCGGAGATCATCGCTCCACAGAGCCTGAGGGCGTCCCACCTTACGCTTGCCGATTCGCAGTCTCCACTCAAGAACAAGTCTCGGACCCCAACGGTTGTAGTTTCCTACGGCTAAAATAGATGGGCTATTAAGATAGACACTTGCTGATTGCTCCTTGTAAAATACTAGTACTCAGCTACATTCGGTTACACTGAGGCTGACATATATGGAACAAACAGCCTTGTTAAAGCTACTTACAGTCGCGCTTCATTCGAAAATAAACCTTGTAATATTCACATTAATTTTTATAATACGCATATTCCTAAAAGCGTCTGACATCAAACGAATATAAACGCTAATTCAATGCTTGTATGAAATATTTCTATTCTAAGTTCGATTTAAAGAACAACTTTGTTTTCCTACGAATCGCAAAAAGTCAGTGTGAACAACTCCTTACATATTTTTACCAATTTTAATCGGTAGTTGGTAACACAATTTAAATTACACAATTTTCATGCCTCATTAATATTCCAATTGACTTGAAAATCTTGTAATAGACAACATCCTTATAACAAGGGACTCCGGACTAGGTAATGCGCGTTATCACTTACTAACATAAATACTACACCTAAATTACAGCGCTCTGTTACGACTTTACATCACCACTATATAGTATAAAACAAAGTTGCTTCCCGCTGTCTGTCTGTGATAGACAGACAGACTATGTATGCTTAGATCTTTAAAACTACGCAACGGATTTTGATGCGGATTTTCTTTAAATAGATAGAGTGATTCAAGAGGAAGGTTTATATGTATAATACATGCATATTATAGTAGAGAAAACATTAGTATCTACATTGCACCGTGCGAAGCCGAGGCGGGTCGCTAGTACTACAAATATTGGAAGTTCAATACAAATAATAAACATGACAAATATCGAAGAACTCAGTGGAACGCATAGTACGTTACATTGAGTGACGCCAACACTAAAATGGTAACCACGTATTCTGTACTTACATCATTCTGTTCCCTACAAAAGTGCATTAAACCTACACGTTCAAAATGTATGGAACAGCTGTTTTTTTTTTATTATCGATGAAAAATTTCTATGTGGGGGTTTCAGAATAATGTACTGAGAACGTGGTAACTGTTTCGCGTCGGTGCCAGTACCACCCTGTATAGACGAGTGTCTGTGCAGATAAATGAAACACAATAATGTAAAATAACAATTGTGACGTTTATTTTATTTATTTCATCAATACTGAATCACATTAAAACATCGACAGCACACAATCTAGACATCTATTATCCAATTCATAGGGAATGCGACGCACAATCTTTGCATAATATGCTATTATAGCCACTGGCATTTGCTTTAGTTATTGTTCAACGGTTGTTCTAAATGTATTTTACATTTAAACTGTTCCGAGCAACTTACACCACAAATTTCTAAATTAATTTTATGATACACATACATAGTTTAGTTTAAGGGCGTCCATTAATTGCGTCAGTCGATGTTTTTTGATTTTTTGGAGCCCCCTTCCCCTTGGTGAGATGTCGTGAGATTTGACTTGACCCCCTCACTCCCACCCCCCCTACTCTCAAGTGATATTTTTCAATATTCGTATTTTAGTGTAAAAACGTTAAACTATGCTTGACTGCATTGGATTTATTTAAAAAACATTTTTTGCTTAGTTATTTTCATATAATATTATTTTATTGATAACCCCCTCCCTCGTGAAATTGGGTGAAATTTGGCTCGACACCCTTAAACGCCTCACGTGATTAATGGACGCCTCCTAATCCCTATCATATCAAACTATTAATAGAAACAATTTAAATAGTTCGTATTCTAAATATCTTTCAACTCACTCTCCCCCCCCCCCCCTTTGTAAAAGAAAACTATTCAATGGTTACGTCACTTAATGTTAGTTTCATTGTCTCGCAAGAATGATCAACAATGATAATGTAGGTACAGCATGAACTGTTTGCGACCCGCTAAATCAGTCCTTATATTAAATAAATAGTATTAATACCCCCAATGGGTACCCTATGGGGTAGACTTGTATTTGAACTAAAGCCCGCCATAGACGATAGGTTATGCATGTATGCATGAACGTGTGCAGGAGAAAACTGTACAGTTGTCCTTGGAATAGAACTCGGTTTTGCGTGAAGGTTTTGCATGCATATTAAAACTTGTCTTGCATTGCCTAACGTGTGTGGCTTGCTTAGTAAAACTATGAATGGTATGCTAAGGCGCATCAACCTTGACGGTAAGTATCTGCCAGAATATAATCCAGATCGGCAGGATAACCCCACTCGATAGGTTGAACAGCCAGTTGCCATATATCTGGGAAGAGAAATATAAGTTATGTTAATCGTTGTTAGTTTGCTCTGCAGAGCTAACTAACTGTGCGTTACGACAGGTGAAAGATTCACGTAAAAACATGTGTTCTGATGAGATAGTATAGAATAAAAAGAGAGATAGAATAGAGATTTCAACATGTTTTAAGTGAATGTTCTGCCAGTGTAAACAAATAGTAAGAAATCTTCCGGGAACGAAAACTACCAGGTTGCCATCTACAGTAAGGAGTTTGGCACATACCATAGAATCCACTATGGAGAACATAGTGGCCTGCATGACTGCATCAGACCCTCTGCTCAGCATGCCCAAGAACCCTTCCTCCGGGAACAAACCTACCAGGCTGGTATATCTCAGTTACGTACGTAACGTAGTCAACGATTACTATTGAAGCAGTGATAGCCTATTGGTGTGACCGTCGGACTGCCAAGTGAAAGGTCTCAAATTCAAACCCAAGACACGCACCTCTGTTTTTTCGGATTCATGTGCGTATTTATAATGATCACTTCCTTCGGTGAAGGAAAACATCGTGAAGTAACCAGCATGCCTGAGAGATATTTCTCGACGGGCATGTAAAGCCAAGTCAGAGGCCCATGGGCGGCATACAAACTCAGACACCAGGTTAGGCACTAACCACACGATAAAGAAGAAGTCAACGACGGAGAAATATTGGCCTTGTCAGACCCTTGACCCGCCGTTTTCAGACCGACATCAACCGTAAGGAGTTCAGCACTTACCATAGAATCAACTATAGAGAACATAGTGGCCTGCATGGCTGCGTCAGACCCTCTGCCCAGCATGCCCAAGAAGCCTTCCTCCGGGAACAGAGTCTTGCTGTAGATGATCATGCAGAGTGACACAGCCGCCAGCGGGTGCACGAGGAGGCAGACTATGCGCTTTATCATTAGGTAGAAGACGCTGGAACAAATAGAAGGGATAGATCAATGGTTTTACAATTCGTAAAAGGTTAAGATCTAAAGCCGGAATGGACTCGAGTTTTTTTTTTCGATTTTTCTGTTGCGGCCTAATTTGGCGATGGAATCTCAATCTATAAATTCTGAAAGGTACTAAATAACTCTTAAAATGTGTTTTTTCAAAATGTTGGCTTTGTCAAAAGTTGTTTTGGTTATGAACCCGATCACTATCGATCACTCGGTCCCAGATAAGAAACTATAGTTACCAGATAAACATAATTCACAAAGAGTACTCACCTTCCCTTCCCTGCACCTTTAACCACGACACTGCACATCTGCGCCAAAGGCGTATACACAACCGCTATAACGAATCCTAAGGAAAAGTTATGCATGCCGACGGCCAGGCATACTGTTGACAGTTCTATGAGGACTAGAATGTTGACTAAGCAGAGCTCCTCGTAAGTTATGCGACCCTTGCGTAGGAATCGCGGCATTAGGGGCGTGACTATAGTTAGGAACACTGAGATGGCGATCAAGCCGTAGTACACTGAGTATTCTGCTGGCTTGTTGTAGTAGTTACCTGGAATAACAAAAAATAAAGGCATCCCATGAAACGGGTAGGTAAAGTTTTTTGTACATGGTCTAGTACAAGGCTAGGTTATGCATTGAGTGAAGTACAAAACAAAGTTGAGAGTTAAAAACAGCGTTTATAACGAGCAAATTATTTTTTATATTTGGTTTGTAAACCAGAAATCTGTTTTGAAAAGACTATCGCCAGCTGACGACTGTTGGTGAGCCAAATCAAATGCGTTGGCGGGCTCCACTGCGGCCTGTGGGCCTGGGTTGAGCAGGCTTGCTAGTTCATGTTCTCGGACGACATTAAAAACTCTTTACGTTGACCGAAAAATTCAATATCACTTTTCCCTACCCCCGTATCGAAGCTGCTTTGGACCACTGGAGCAAATCATTTCTGTTTATATATTTTTATTAAATTAAGGTATTTGTTACGACTCTGTTCTTACCAATATAACTCAAAATGAAAGGCGAACTCATAACACCATATCCAATCAAATGTACTAAGAGATAGTTAGCGCCGATATTCACGACGCTCATACTCATATCGTCCACTTTCTTCTTCCCTTTGGTTTTTGACACTTTTTTCACCTGTTCGACTTTCTGGTCGCCTGGTTCTTCTGTGTCGGATTCTTTCTCTTTTTCTGATTTGTGCTTGCTTGCTTTTTTGCTCGCTTGCTTGTCTGCATCCTCGTCGCCGTCTTGTTGAATGGTAGTGACCCATAAGGATAATGCTCGGATGAGCATGGCCACGCATAGTAAGCATAATGATGGCATATATTGACCTGAAAATGGATTTTTATTAGATCTCATAATTTCGGAGGTAGGGGTTGGTTTGGCAGTGGCTTTATACTTAAAACTAGGTTTCAGTCGTCTCTGGATAGACTGGATGCCGACGCTAGCATAAAAGACTAAGCAAATGACGATGAAATTGATTTTCTTTGAAGTCAATATCTAATTGCTTGTGACTCAATACTAACATAGCATATTAACCATACATCATCACCAACCATGCAATCTAATAATATGCTATATTATGTCACCAATCAACAGGTTAATTACTAATCACCAGGAGCCAAATACCCATGATACATCACCAAAGTAAATAATGGTCGTCAGTCACCTATGGAAATGAACCGTTGCGTAGCCGCTAGCAGATAGAAGAAGTAACTCTGGTGGAATCTCTCGAGCAAGTTATTCAGCGAGCGCAGTATACTCTCCAACGCGATTCCTAGCCTGTAGAAGTTGGCTGTGGACAGAGCGTGCGCCCGGGGTGCTGCACCCGCGGGGTCGTTGGTTTCCCGGCCTTCCAGGGTCACGGCTTCGATGCCGAAGCGGTGGAACAGGCCATGGTTGCCGTCTGGCACCTGAAAGCGGTTAAAATAGTTTTATTTTGGAATACAAACAAATTAATGGCCAAATGTCAATTGGCTGCCAAAACTCAGCTAAATCGACCTCGATGAAATTGGTCACATTGTTCTCTTTCATTTAAAACTATTTTTATTTTGTGTAATGTCCGCCACTCGTCGCTGAGCGGGTCGGATATGACCATGATCTTTTTCTTTTAACTGTCACGAAATTAAATGCATGCGCTAAACTTGTCACAGATTACGGTCCAAAAATGGATTTGAGTTTGTAACAGAAGTCAAATAACTTGTCATGCCCGGCACCACGCGCCGCGTTTCCGTAAACAAAATCGTACATTGCCATTTCTTTGTGTTTGGGCGTGTGAAAATGCGGGCCGCTGCACGCGCCGCCACTCCGCATACGAAAAAAAAACACACAATGAGCCGCGCGACGCGCCGCGTCTCCGTAAACTAGCAGTAAGGCGAGGCTACAGTAGGCAGCGATTTGCGATGCGACTGGAAGAGCGAAACGAGATAAACATGGTGTGGCTACATTATAAGCGAAAATCCGGCGTATATTAGGCGATGACGTGGCTACAGTTCACATGCTACACAACGAATTAGCAAGAGCGATTCATTGGCTTCAATTTCGCTGATATGTCAATGTAGCCGATGCCATGATTACAGTAATGTTGGTCCTATCGCATAAATAAATCAAAGATCGCTAGTAATATTTGATGCACGGTGGAGCCATATACGTATGCATTCATTTATTTGTTTTAATCGCTCATGTGTCGCAGGTCGCGTCGCGGCCTAATGTAGCCTCAGCCTAACGCGTCCGATTTATTGAAGCACAATATAATGTTGCGCGTGCAAGCCGATACGAGCTTATACGCGCCGAAAAATACGCTCGTCTCACGTCTGAAACCGCTCTTAGGATATTTTAATAGTACTTACGCCATCTATCTGTGCAAGTACCATGTCGAACATGGTCCTGAAGGAGTTCGCCCAGTCGTCCATCTTGTTGCGTCCTCGCATCCATGAGTAACTGCACAAACCAAACAACGCGCTTGTTATTCATTTAATTTTCCAGAGGCTAAGCGTTTTCATTCAACGTGGCAACGCCGCCAGTCTCTTGGGCACATTACCAGCTGACAGTGTTGAGGAAGAGTTTTTGATGCCCTTTAATATAGTTTCTTGTTAGTTTAGTTTTTAATCCTTTTAAATTATTATAATGTATATAGTTAGTTTTGAACATTTTAAACCGTATGATTGCAATCAATATTTAAAACAAATCTCCTTTAATTTTGAACTCTTGGTGAGGATGATAGTTTTTTTTTTTTAAAGAAGTTAAAGTTTAGGCAGGTCATGATGTTATATTTAATGAGACGTTCTAAAAACCTCTTGTCAAAACTTTACCGCGTTGTTTTCCTTAAAAACCTTACCATGTACTGGATCTTAGTTTTAACGAGGTCATCATCTACCTAGCCTTTTTCCAACTATGTTGGGGTCGGCTTCCAGTCTAGCCGGAAGCAGCTGAATACCAGTATTTTACATGCAGCGACTGCCTATCTGACCTCCACAACCCAGTTAGTACTGGATAATACGATACCCCTTGGTTGGACTGGTTGCCACTTTCAGGCCACTGACTACTTGTAACGACTGTCAAAGATCTACAAATGACAGCCGGGACCAACGGCTTAACGTGCTTTCCGAGGCACGGCGGAAACTCGGTACCTATGTAATTGAGCGGTCACCCATCCACAGACCAACCTAGGCAAGCGCGGCTTAACCTGAAGGTTGATCCGAGCGGCTGTTATTATTTAGCCACGAGCTCCTATAGTTTACGATGTAATAAAATAATGTTTACCTGTTTCTATAAG
Organism: Standfussiana lucernea; assembly: GCA_964057025.1. Classification (NCBI taxonomy): domain Eukaryota; kingdom Metazoa; phylum Arthropoda; class Insecta; order Lepidoptera; family Noctuidae; genus Standfussiana; species Standfussiana lucernea. Next base: position 1,699,477 of record OZ059798.1, read on the forward strand.
AGTGATGTATCCCAGACTTCAGACATAGCTTGTGAACTAGGTTCACTAGATCTAGATTGGGTAGCTGTCCATTCAAACCTTCAATTTTCACCTCTATGTACTCTGAAATATCAAATAACCATGATCAGATACTGATAATAAGCGACACTTTAAGCAATGCCTAATTGCATATTTATTTTTACACTGTTTGAATGTATTCTTAGCTCTGAACCGAGAGTTCAAAATCCAACAGTGAGTTTTTATTTAAGCAAGTGTCACCTTGCATTACTGAAAATGGTGTTTTAACATTTAATTGGTTGATAAATTAATTAAATTATTCTATTCCGAAACTGGGCGTATTATACGGCCTGAACTGTGTAACAACGCAATTTAGAAGGCGTTGTAATTGATAGTTCGCTTTTTTCAAGTATTAATTCTTGTTATTTCTATAGTAAAGGACACGGTAGACAAGCAACAACCATGGAAATTGTATTGTTCTACATACACAAATAAAATCGTGTTCTGCTAATTATTCTCAGAGCCTATGTGGTCACATGTCAGTTTGCTTTTTGTTAAATACGTATATTAGGTTTTACTGGTAAGTAGTACTCTAACAGTACTATTATAGTAAATTCAACTTATAATCTATATATAAAAATGAATTGACGTTTGTTAGTCTCACAAAAACTCGAGAACGGCTGAAGCGATTTGTCTAATTTTGGGTTTGAAATATTTGTAGAAGTCAAGGAAGGTTTAAAAGGTGAGAAAATTAAGTAGGTAGGGAAAGTACATTGCAACGCATGCCGGGTACAGCTAGTTAGAAATATATTATTGCTTCATTATGGTGGAAAACTGATGGAATGAATGGATTTATAATGAATAAATAATACTTACTTATTTTCGGTGTGCTAAACTCCAAATTAATAGCAGCCTGAATTGATCCTGATCGCCCCTTCAGCTTCCCCGGGTTCAAACACTTTTTGTGATCACCTTCAGAACCAAAACCAGAGAAGTAGCTTCCAAAATCCAAGTTGGGACTACCAGGCTTCCAGAAACTGCCGAGACTAGTGTGAAATGTTTCTGTATCACTCTGTAAGCCATGGTAAGCTTCTAACCATGCTTGCATTCCTAGTTGTTCATGCTCGGTAACTAAAAATATAATGTCTTTCGCCCAGTATTTTTGTGCTGAAAGGAAAATTAAAGTGCTTCAAAGAAAATCAGAAAAGTTCTTGGGAAAATTTGGAAAAAGAAACAAATTGTTTTTCCTATGGGATTTTTGTATGAACTAAAAAAAAACACAACGATGGATATAATAATAGGGGTTAAAGTACGAAATTGTCGTTTTATAGTAATAGACACTTTGAATTGACATTAAACCTTCATGGTGTGAGATATTCGATTAATACAATAACTAGTCAACAAGGAGTAGAGTAACAATAAGTACTCACGTCTTGCAAACTTAGCAAAGGCCAACATGAGTGCTATGCCAGCCGCAGTTCCTTTCTGATGAGTCGACAGCGACCTGAACGGCGCCGACACCACCAGGGCTTCTAGTGATGCTGTACGAGGAGCTCGCAATATGCCATACACGTTGGTGCCTTTGAACTCCTGTGGGAGACATCATCAGCTTGATATTAAGTGTGTAAAAAACTAGGACTCCAGAAAAAATATGGAAAATCGAGGAAATCGCCATCGAGATAGACGGCGCCGAAGGAGGTTTGACGATCTGATCTTGTTTGCGGGGCGAACATATCTAAGGCTGGCACATTATACTAGATGTCTAGAAGAAAGGGGAGGCCTTAGGCAGGACACTTAAAAGGCTATTAAATAAATGTAACTTTAATTCAACTCCATGTCATGCATTATAATATTTTCCTATGTGCACTATAATATTTCCTGTGACAGCCTCCTCTGAGACTGGTCATGACCTAAAACGGTCAGGAGAGATATTACAAGCATATTATATAATGGGCACAACAGGATCTAAAAGTCAATTATGGCAAGTATGGCGCAGTGGCTGGGCGATTGGCTGCTGCGCTGCGTGTCGCGGGTTCCATTCCCACACGGAACAAATATTTGTATGGCCTACAGGTAGCTGTTCCGGGTCTGGCTGTTTGTGTATGTGAGTTTAAATGTTTGTAAAAGCTGGGTGCGTATTTAAACTCAATCGATACAGGAGCAATTCAAAGTGTGGGAATTTCTTGTATTGGATATTTCCAATGAAGGCAGATCACGAAATAAGAAATAAACATTCAGTACGTGAAGACCTGCTCACCTGCCCTTGCCCCATTGGGTAGTTTAGTGTGAAGTTGTGCGTGTACACTTCAAGGTGTAGCTGAGACATCTTCCCCACCAGCCAAGGTACTGGCATGTCATCTAAATCCTCGTATTTGTCCTGAAAATTTGTATAAGTCTTCATTGTATATGTTATGAATTTCCACAACATAACGCCTGATTCTATTACTTAAGTTTTAAATATGTATCCATACTACCTTATACATGGAGTTCGGTAATCATCCCACGGGATCGTACTGATACCCTATGTGGTAATCCATGTTATAAACTATCTGGGTTCAAAATTTCAACAAAATCCATTCAGTCGTTTTTTGAAAGAATAACAAACATCCATCCATCCTCACAAAAACTTTCGCATTTATAATAGTAGTAAGATTAGATGTGATACTTGTTATCAAAAAGTCTTGTAAAAGAGTTGGTAATAACCAGGTTGTTATAACTGCTCTATATTAAATTAGATCTCATTGTGCGATTGTATTCTGATGATAGACAATGATTTTCAAAAACTGTCTCTCCAGGTCTAACTGTACATATCGACACCTGCAAGGAATAACATCGTAACTCAGTTTTAGGCAATTTTGAGTTACATATTCTAGCTGTACAAAAAATGCAGATTTTTTTTTTGCACTCACCCCTGCGGCTAAATTCCTTTACGTAAAGATTTTTATAGTGTCAAAACATTGTAAGTGAGAGTCAACTGTTGTTAATAAAAGGGTTTTTTAAATCTTTAACGTGCTCTTCTCTAAAGTTGCTAAATATTAGTTACAATGTTATTCCTTGCAGGTGTCGATATATTGATGTTATTTCAGTCATGTATTGTCAACTAGTTTGTTCCCCTTTATGATAAGGAGGATTATTTTAATCTTGTATTAACTAGAACTACACAGTGAACATGCTCAACCCATGCAAAGATGCCATCAGTTACTCCATCAAATCTTGCTGTTCGCCAAACTATCATTCACTCATCAAGAAGTAAAGGCATTGTTAATAAATAATATTTTTCCACTCTGTCTACGTCCAAACCAAGTCTTCTCAACAATATAGCCGTGTTCGTATGTTTATTAATGAAGAATAAGTGACAAATGTAGCAAACTTTGTTATGTTTGAAGATGGCCACCATACAACTCTCATGATTAACCACATCTACCAGGGCTTATCAATACAATAAAAGTGCTATTTACCTCCATTTCCAATAAAAATTCGTTATAAAACTGTTTTGCAGAGTTTTCCGCATTGAATTCGTTGGTTACCAAGCCGGGTAGTAAGGCGTTCTCAGAGAAATACGTCTCGTTGTTAAATTCCTTGTTTCCAAGCATTACGAACCATACCAGAGCACCAACATAGCATAGGAAGCAGAGCGGTCCATGCAACTTCTTCAGAACCCTCACCCATTTCACAGAACCGACATCAGGGTCTGATAAAAGACCCATTATGAACTATCTATGATAAGTAGTAAAAAAGGTACTAAAGTTTATAGATTGTGCGATTTCACAATGGTTTCTTCATTATATTTTCAAAAACCAAGAATTTTATCAATTTAACCACCACACCGCTTGTGTTTATCAGCATATGTCACTTGCTTGAGTCGAGTTTGACAGTTTTACATTAATGTCACTTGTTTAATGTTTTTCTCGGAGAGAAATAGGGACGTGAATAAAAGTCTTTTGAAAAAAAACAACATTGTCAAAATATCACAGTTATTTTACTATTATTTTAATTAATGATTTTTCCGCCTATACAAATATCCTTGTTCGAACATCTTTTGTACTGCTTCAAAAGGTACTCTTCTTGTCTCCCTCATGATCAAAAACGCTACCGCTGCAGTTATCAATCCCAAGATGGCAAATAACAGGAACACTCCATCCAACCCGAGTGAGTCTACAGCTGGTTTAAATATGAATAATACTGCAAAATTGGCCAAAAACATGGAACACATGACCACGCCCGTACCAAAACTGTTCATCTGCAAAAAATAAAACACTCATAAAACTAATAAAACACTCTAGAATTATTGTGCTAAATGAGATTACCAAATAAGGCTAAGATTCTTCAAACCAGTGCTTACCTGTGGAGGAAGACACTCAGCAATCTGTATAAACGGTATATTTACTGCGCCAATGTGGTAAGCAAGGCAATATAGCACCATGACTAACGGTATGCCCCACTCAGGAGCCCAGGCCCAACGCAGCATAGTGGCTAAGCAAGCCATGCAGCTAGCAGACAAGAGACATGAGACAATCATGAGGACCTGTGGATGATGAAGAAAACAACATGAATATGGGAAAGGTCTGTCAAACCACTTTGTAGATGGCTTGGTGTAGCTAAGTTCCAATCTGACCAATGAGGTCAAGCTAAAGCTTTCTATTAATGGCGATGTTTGCAACTAGCTACGCCGCGCGCCGCGGCCCGGCCGTCGTCATTAGCTTCACTGCTTGGACACGCCTATTTACGGAATTTTGCTCACATTTAGCAAAAGGGGTCCACAGACAGATAAATCTTCCCAAAGCAAAGTCAATGCAGAAAAAGAATCCGGGGTAGTCCGGTAAAATTGCTGTAGGTAAACAAAGATATGAAAAGTTTGATTTGTTAACTAACCCGTCTAGGAACTAAATCAACGAGAATAACAGACAATCCACTAATAATTGTCACGACCACTGCCAGGAGAACCGAACAAAGATGTGGTGATAGACTCGGTGCTGCCTGCATGAAGAACTGCCCAGCGTACGCCTGCACTGCGATCATACCCATGAAGACTGCCAAGTTCATGTTGACAATCAAGATTATTAAGGCACGTTGGGCCGATTTTAATGTCCCTGAAAATAGAAATTATTTATTTAATGGGCTGATCTTTCAAGGAAGAGGGGTAAGGCCACACCTTGTAATTCGGTGTGACGGTATCAGTATCACACCCAACCACATTACGTATTCACACAAAATATGCGTACACCCAAGTCCCCAATAATAATTATTCAATAATTTTACTTCAACGATAAATATTAACAAAAACTTATCAACTGTCGGACATTAAAATAACTGAGTAATAATGAAAGAACGGAAGAGCCCAAATTATCTTTGGATTACTCATGCATAGTCTAAAATAAAATATTGAGTTTAGAGTGTATCTTATTTTATTTGCCAGTCGCATAGAGCTTAGCAAAGTAGCATGTTGCGAAAATCGTTGGCAGCGCTCGCTCGGGTGATCTAACTGAATCTTTTGTAACAAATGCTCCTTTTCTACTAGGCTTTCATAAAACGTTAGAGCTGTTGAGGTACGTTTAGCGGGAACGGGCACAAAAAGGCAGGTTGTGCAACAGCGACTCCTCGCAACGGTGTCGTATGTGGAAAGCAAAAAGTTTCAATGTACTAGGAGATTATGAAACAATAAGAGACATTTGATTGCTTGAATAATGCACCAATTTCTATCGAGAGTTAGCCACGCACGCGATGACGACATTGACGACGACAAAATGCGACAGCACAATCCGGCATTTTGTCGACGTCAACGAAGAATCAATCGACTGTAATTACCAGGCGAACATAAAGCGTAGACACTTCGTTGTTAAAATAGCGGGCCCAATCGAAGTACTTACCGGGCAAACTAGTTGGCTGACAAGGGGGTTATTATGTTATACCACAGAATACATAATAGTACAAGTTACCGCAGATATATTCAGAGTATTGAACTCGAAATACAGCTAGGTACACATACATATATGTACTTTATGTAATCTTTCTGTCTCTACTTACTCAAGTAGTCAACGACTTTCATAAAATGGATTTTTATCTTCTTGATCAAATAGGTACCATCTACTTATGAAACGTATTTGCTGTGAATGAATAAATAATCTCATGTTTGTAACTTTTATAACTCTGGGTTCAATTTTCTTTTATCAGCCTATATAATAAAACGCAAAACTTACGCAATGTGCTCCAAACACTTTTTTGTTGTGTAACGCTTAAGTTTGCAGTTTCTTGTTGATTTAATTTTTCTTTTTCATTTTCCATTTGAGATGTTTCTAAATCTGAAATATTAAATATTATTTAAATAGCTTTGTAGTTCAGTTTACCTATAACAATTTACTTTGAGATACCAAAATTAAGCATCTTCTGATGGTCGGGGGGCCATAATAAACGTCTTGTTATACCAGGGTCGTTGATCGGCGATCGTGCGAAAATAAATGCTGCGCGAGGCCACGCCTATCGAATACATCACCAACATAGTTATACCTGTCTCTTTCTGCAGCACTATTAACTATGAGAGTTAGAAAGAGATAAACATTGGTGCACGTGCAGGGGTCCTATTATGATATCCACATGTTTATCAGCTTACCAGTTTTGTCGATATTATTTACATCCGTTAGTTGACTTTTCATGTAAACGATTTCATCTAATATTTCTTGGGTTACAGTGGATGCGCCTCGATAAAACTTCAGTGACTTTATTGCTTCCTGAAAAGTATGACAATAATTCGACTTATTTCTTTATCTTTACAAATAAATATAATGCATTATAAATTATTATTTGTTATTACAATTTAATTGAGTTGTTTCTTTATTTTCCCACTTAATAAGAAATTTTCAACTTTTTTTTCTTCTACTCATTTACTTAAAGACTTTATAAAAATAACTGACTTTTTCAAAATGCGACTCACCTTCTCTTTCCCTAACCTTAACAGGTAAACAGGCGTCTCTTTCATACACAACAGTACTAGAACAAAACCGACAGCCACAGTCAAATTCAAGTAGTTGATGACTTCGTAACTGCAAAACCATCCTTCGATGTACGAGATAAGGGTCCCCACATTATACATGAAAGACATGATGCTGAGGAGTGTTCCTCTGATAGAAGTCTGACTTAATTCTCCTACGTAGACAACTCCTGTCACGAAATGCAGTCCTGTTCCAAATCCTATCAAGTACCGACCGATTAGAAGTTGTGTCACAGTTTTTCCGGTTGTGATGATTGACCAGGCCAGCTGAAAGTAAAAGACGGTGTTAATTAAGGTATTCGAGGTACTGTCAAAATTACGTACTGGAATAGATATACTTTCAAATTGTGTTTCTCTACCAGTTATTTACATTATACAGCGTGTGGTACCAGCAAGGAGTGATCATATTTCAGGGTGTGATTCAGAACATCAAACTGAACAACATTCTTCGTGCAATCAGCAACGAAATCGCAAAAAAAACAGCTGTCCCGTACAAAATTTCAATACCTACTCAACCAAAATCTTTGGGACAGCTGGTTTTTTCGGATCACTCTCTTCAGCTTTACATTACCTATCCTTAAGTCTTGAGTCAACTTAGGGATACAGAGGCATACACCCGTATCTATAAACAAGTCAAATTTTCTACTTGAGTAAATATAATGTTTTAAGATACGATTTTAATTATGTAATTTCGTTATTTCCTAAAGTTATAACTGTAAAAAGATAGAATACTTGGCTTTGCTTTCTTTGACGGTTTGTTTTCTTCGTTTAAAGTCTACGAATTATTTCTATGTAGTGATGTACTGAGTATGTGGTTTCCCGGCAATTGACAAAACTATTTTATTACTGTTAAAATACCACCTTGAATTCATGCAAGACTAGGTCTATTGCATAAAAAAAATTGCACAAGTAATTACTTTAACTTGACTATAGATACGGGTGTGATACTCTTTATGACATATCGGAACACTATATCAATTAACAGATATAAATGTAGTTACAGCCGGAACAAACGGGTGTCATAGTTACCAATTCATTAACCTGAGGCTAAAGGCGTTCGGGCACTACAGGCTCACGCCTAAAGTCCCCGAACGGTTAATGGGTCGAGGTGTACCTAATAGTACACCCACATTCCGCCTGTTATCGAGCTTATTGCCATCAACTGGGCGTAAATCCAGTTTCCATAACTGAGAAATTCTTGAAGGATTAAAGGACAAACCCAATAACACTTTGCCCAACCTGGGAATCGAAGCCAGGACCTCGTACTCAGCAGTATCGCTTCCGACCACTTCATTAATTTTGAACATAAATCATCAATTTATCATTATTTCTTACCACATAACAAAGTCCACTCAGTATTTCAGTTCGTTTTCGACCAATTTTGTCGTTGATATATCCCACAATGCCAATGGATGACAGAGAACCCAGCATGATGACCGATGATAAGAGATTGCCGTCATTTTTCGTGATTTTGAATCCCAGTGGCGAATCCTCACTCTCCAGTATTGATAGTGTATAAGATGGCCATGTATTACCGACAGCTACCATGAAGGTTGGCATAGAAACTGGAGAAAGACATTAATTATTTAACATTAATTTTTGATTATCCTGAACCTTTCAAGGCCTCATCGTATCTTACAACTACATATTATAAATGCGAAAGTTTGTGAGGATGAATGGATAGATGGATGTTTGTTACTCTTTCAAGCAAAAACTACTGAACGATTTCGAATGATAATTGGCACACAGATAATTTATAACCTGAGTAAGGCCCGGAATTCAGCGAAGCGGAAACGGTGGGAGATTGGCGAAGTGGAAAAAAGAGGAGGTGCGTAAGAGCTAGGGTGTATCCACCGATACTGTGTGGAGATGTGCTAAGTGGAGATGAGAGGAGATTTTTAGAAGCTAGGGTGTATCCACCGCGCGCCACACACAGCACACAGCACACCGGTCATTACGAGACATCCTCTCCCCTCTGCTCAACCGTTTCCACTAAAGCTAAGCGGACACGAGAAGTGTAAATAACGAAATTCTATTGGTGGTTAACAACACATGTCTTCTTTCGTCTCGTCTCCGCTTCGGTGGCCCATTTAGACATAAGATACTTTTATTTCAGTGTTGCGATCCCGTGGGACACTAACCGAACTCCGCGGGCGAAGCCTCTCAAGGGGTCAGTATACTTAGTAGTAGGACATTAATTTAGAACAGCATTTGCTATGGGAGCTACTCTGACGTCTGAACACTACTGTAGGTAGGTATATGACATATTTTGTCGTAAACGAATAATATTTTAGTATCTTATGGTGCTCTGACACAGTGAGGCAGGGTCGCGGCAGGCTACGAAGGAGATGGCGGGATGAACTGGACAGGTTCTGTCCGAACTGAAAGGAGGACGCGCGGTCGCGTGAAGTGGAAAGAGTGGAGGGAGGCCTCTGCCCAGGAGTGGGACAGAGCAGGCTAGAAACAAAAAATAACTTTACTTTCGGAAGTCGGTTGCAAAAAACTCAATGAAACAAACAATAGTCACCGACTTCCCAAAGTAAAGTTATTTTCCATTTTTTTTTTGTGTTTTTTCTGGATGTCATTTGCAAAAAAACTTTTTATTTTACCGTTTTTAGTTATCGTATCACACACAAATCTTTGCCAAGTATCAATTTCGTAATTTTTTTTACTTGTATAACATATTTTTTCCAGCTAAGTATTTTGATTTAAAATCAAACTGCTGAACCGATTTTGGTGAAATTTCTATTCCAATCCGGAAGTATGTCCTTTCAGATAAGAGAAGAATTTTTCAAATCGATTTATAAATGACGAAGATATGAGGTAACAAAACAAAAAAAAATACAACCGAATTGAGAACCTCCTCCTTTTTTTGAAGTCGGTTAAAAAAAAGAGTAATCAACATAACGGGTTCAATAGTTCATTGCTCTTATACTTTTAATCAAGCACTTGTAAATCAAGGTACCTTCGTAGGTACCTAACTGCTGCTAGACGTTTTGTTACGAAAGTCTATGCGAGTATCCATGTAGTTAATATAAAAATAAATAAACAGAAGAGGTTGTAATACAATGGCTATAGTTTAGTAATTAAATCAGTTAGGTATATCGAATGATAATAATTAAACTCACAAAAAAAGGTCACCAGTATTTGTACCACAACCCCGTTCATCGTTCTAGTTTTAATTTGTAGCCCAATGCAATAACTATTTCATTCACAAATTACAAAATACACTTCTATAAATGCTTGTGACTTCACTTCAAATACGAAATGTTCATTAGAATAGCTGTTCATTTTATTTATATTAAAATTATCAAAGAATAGATAAAACTAAACCATTATTCAAATAAGTAATTCTCGACGTACAAATTCTCTTACGTACACTATTACCCCCGTATCTATAAACAAATCAAAGTGTTTACTTCAGTAAATGTAATTTTTTAATACCTACTGTTTTTATTATGTAATTGGTTGAAGTTAGAACTGTAAAAAGTTAGATTAGCTTTGCTTTCTTTGACAGTTCTTACTTCTTTCAAATTCTTGTCTATTGCTTAGGAAAATTTGTACAAGTAATTACTTTAGCTGCAATTACTTTATCTTGACTATAGATACGGGTGTTGGTTTTTTTATTGCTTAAAATACTTGGTGGGATACTCAGCAGGCTCAACACTATACTTAAATATTTTGAGGCTTCTTAAATCAATCAAATCAGTTCATGTGCTTCTTTCCTAGTACTTACCTTTCTTTACCTAGGATGGTTATAGATTTCATTTTTGACTGTTCATCAAAAAATGAAACTCATTACCTAATCTGTCAAGAGCTATCTAAATATTATATGTACCTACAGCCGGCTTACTTCGCAAATTATCTGAGTAGGTACCTATGTTTAATATTCAAAGAAAGGGACAGTAGTTGTTAAGAAGTAGCGATATGCGCACGCAGATAATATCTACGCAACTATTCTTCTATCTAAATTCTATTAATTCTAACATAAACTTAGACCATAAACTATTGACAGAATTCCATTTAATTTAGACGTAGTGTCGTAATAACTGTAGGTACCTAAGCCTACCTAAGTAAATGAATTCTACACAGCGTCCGTCCATGTTCGTAATAATTTGAGTTTTTTGAAAAAAAAAAATACTATCCAATGAATACCTACCAAATAAGAAGTAGGTACTTAAATGACGGAATTCTTTCACTGTATAGAATAGGTAGCTCTATTTAATACAGTGAAAGAATTCCGACATTTTTATTTGTTGTGTAGGTACCTGTGCATTTTCTAGAATTAATTGATATCCTATAGTTACAAAACAAATGTTAATTGAATAAGTTGAATTACAAAACTGGACAAAAGATAAAACGAGAACGAGATAGCGTAATAATTAATAAGACCCACTGCAAATAAAGCGAACGTTCATAATCTCAACCACTCCCCTCGCTATTTTATGAATGTGTAATCAACAGAGATCGGATATTCGGGCGCATATTTACCTAAAGTACGTTTTTTCCCCGCAAAGGCTGGAAAAGTATGGAAGCAGATTCTTAAAATGCCAATTTTTATCCCGGGATCGCGGAATATCATATTTTTTTGTGTTTATTAAAAGTAGAACTCACAAGTACCTATAACGAATATTTATAATCTATATAAAACCAGGCCAGAAATTTGTTGAACAGAACAAGTTAAAATTACTACAAATATTTGAACTCAAATGTTGCTGCTGAAATATTGATTAGGACAAAATGGTAAATATGACAGGGCATAATTCGTTTGATAATTCAAACGAATTATGCCCTGTCAGACACTAAAATGAAAAAAAAAAATACTATTCATTGAAATAAACTGGGACTTTTCACGTAATGACGCGCACTCCATCCTAGTCAACCTCAAACTTTAGGTAAATATGCGCCCGAATATCCGATCTCTAGTAATCAAGCTCCGTCGACTCATGCTTGCCTGGTACCGCGAAGCGCCTTTTGGTGGAATAGTGACACAACTCCCTCCGAGGAGCTCTGCTGTTAGAGATGAGATGATAGATAACGTCTGCACAGGCAGTAAGTAGCAGATACACAAGTGATAGTCCCCCGATATTTTATCGTTTTTAGGAACAGATTCGTTACAGCGGAATTATTGCAAAAGGACAGGGATTATTACTAATTTTTACAAATAAAACTAAGTACCCATTATGTGAATTTAAGAGTTTTTTTAAAAAAGACCTTGTTTCAAAATCTGAAATTTGCGCACTAATCCAGTAAATAAAACAAGATACCTATCGTAAATTACCAATTACTAAGTGCAAAATTATTTCTACTACAAAAACTATTAAGAAAATGTGGTTTGCTAAGCAGCTGCAGCAGTCGGCAGACTTTTCGTCACACAATGGAATTATAGCCACACAACTGTTACGTCAACTTTGACTATTTGTACCAGGACAACATGAAATTAAACAAGTGTTTTGTTCTGAATACAATAATAGTGTTTGTCATTGAAATTCAAAACTGAGAAGCAGTATAATTGCAGAAACCAGACACTTATGTAAGCTAAAAATGTAATTTATTGATTGTAACAATTAGGTAGGTATTCGTTTGAGTAGGACTTGTTTTCCTATTATGTTTTTTGTGCCCTAGGGGAAGTTTGGGCCCCACCACCCGAGGCCATGAGGTAAGAGAAAGCGACGTTAAAATCTCCCCGGTTGTATTCGCAACATCATGTTCCTCGATGGAGTACCAGGGCACAATAACGCAAAGGCGGTGGCGTAGGTAGCCGTATTTACTATCGTACTATGTTTATACTATATACATGCATTGACCGCAAACAGGCAACGCCCACATCTTAATTACTTACATACCTACCGTTGGACTGATTGCATAATTATTGTATTATGTACCTACATTATGAGAAAACGATATAAGAATATTGGGTATACACATTTTTCAGCGAATGAACTGATTGTAATAGGTAAGATAACGCACGGAAAATGTATTGTGTGCCCACAGTTTAATCGCATGTTATTAGCTAGCAATTATTGGGCTAAACGGCTACGGTCAGTACGGCTGATTATTGACTCTTTTAGCATTATGGAAGCCTAGTATTGTGGCGATTTGTTTTATTTATTTAAATTGTTTAAATAATATTGTATTTATTTACATAAACTGTAAAGCGTTTTCCATTTAAAAAGTCGTTTACACGTCACCACAACACGAATTAATGGCTTTTTGATATTATTGGATTGGGGCTTTAGCATATAAATGTATGTGAAAGAGATTTGATTTTACTGGATATAAATATATAATAATTATAAGCCATATATTTAAGGATTGCCGTGACGAAATTAATGAAACTGCTATCAGGGAGAATTTTGTGTGTGAATGTAAAGTGTAATTTGAGTAACTCAAAACTTGAAATTGAAACTAGTTTACGTAGAATCGACCGCTTACTGAACATTTTATAAACTAGGTAATAAATAACATTTCTAAAAATATCAGAGAACTAATAAATCGACTTTGTGCTTTGTAAGGCCTTTTATTAGGTAAGTACTTATTAGATTTAAATATTTAAGAAAATCATTCAAAAATTACATCAGATGCCTATAGCAATATTGAAGATTTATTTTATCCAAACAAGCTTACTTCACATAAAAATGAAACAAACTACATCAAATTCTGATCAGGAAAAAAATGGTTTTATTTAAAAATGTTAAACAAAGAATATTATGTATATACTCTGATACAAAAGAATAAATTAATTTGGTTATTGCCTCATTCTTCACATTAATAAGTTATACGCATTTACTCAACTTACAAATAAACATACAAAAATAAAAATAAACAAAGATAATGCATTTTTATCAAAGACTTCGTAGTCAAAATGTGGACAAAGTCGAGGTTACAAAATTTTTAGGAATTTTAACTGACAGTCAACTGACATGGAAACCACAGGCTGAAGCAATCTTATCTTATCTTTATAATCTTAGGAAAACAGTTAATTTCAAAATAGTATTACTAGCATAAATCATGGTCTTGTCGTTTCCATTTTAAGGTTTGGTATTATATTTTGGCGTAATTGTACCGTACCGAAAGATACATTATTTATGAAGCCCAAAAAAGCTGCCTACGAGCAACTCATTTGGTTTGAAAGTTACTGAGAGCAGTGTTCCAATTTAAAAAAAATATAATTTATTGACATTTTCGTGCCTTTACATTTTAGTAATTGCTCGTTTTGTTAAATGTAATGGAAATGTATTTTTAACTTTATCGGAAAGACAACCGAGATGTAACTTTGCGATCTCAATACCAAAATTTACTACGCATTGGGGGATTGCTTTGTTGAGGAAAAGTGTTTTTGGTACGGCACCGGCTAGTTTTAATTTTTAACCACATTCGTAATTCCATAAAAGTTATATGTATAAGTGTTACTACTCCGTATCGGACTTTCTAGCTGATAAATTTTATTTGTGTACCAATGTTTGTATGTGTGATGATCAAAGGTGATGATGAACTGCATCAATGTTTGCATGCCAAAATGGTAGAATGTACAAGGATTCTTCAATATTATTGTAACCGTTGCGTACACCAGCCCGTTATACAATACAATACAACCACCTTATTGTAAATACCTACATTCTGAGCAAATAAAGGAATATTCTAATCTATTTTATTCTGTACAAACTTAGTTTACTAGTTATACTTATGTAGTTATTTTTAGGTATCGTTTCTAAACTATTTTCCATTTAGATGCAACAAACTTGGACAGAAATGATGAAACAAAAATCAGCTGTGCATTCTACTAGGAGTTCATATAACGAAGAAGAAGCATGGTAAAAACAACGCTAAGGTATTCGCTTGTTATCTTACATCGTTATGTTACCCTTGTCTCAAAATGTCGTAAGAACCTGTCGGACAGTGTGGTATGCGGTGACCGGTGAGGAAATATGGTACGCTTTGTGTTGCCACTTGTCGCCGTTTATGAAACTGTGTGGTTAACCTTAACCTAACGATTATGTAGTTGTGTGCCCAACCAGGACCGCACGGATGATGCAGAGATTCGCGTGAATATTGTTGGAGCTGCAAAGTACGGACAAGTTGGTGATATCCAGCCCGACGTGATGCCCCAAAGACCATCTTCTGCTACCACTGGCGCCCCGGCGTCGGGCTGCAAACATGGAAGACGATTTTGGGATCAAGGTTCTATGATCACAGAACACACAGACCACAGATTAACAGTAAATGACAGAGATCAGAGAATCACTAAGCAAAGCATTGGAATTTGGGAGATACGTAAAGATTCATGAAAATAATCCACCGTCTTTCTTAATGGACATGGGACATGATGGGACTTCTTTGGCCTCGTCCCTCGATAAAAAGCTTTGATTATTATATTGTATAACGGGCTGGTGTACGCAACTCCACGTCAAAAGTAGTACTTAATTTACGTATGTAAGCTTTGACTATAAGCAAAATGTTTCTAGTATACTATAACAAATTATTTCAATTATACCAACCGTGATACCACAGATTAATTAATAGTTCAATAGTAACAAAAGATGAAGAAAATAGCTGTAGGTAGAAGCTAATTCAGAGCAGAAGCGATGAGTGTGTGTTGTTAGGTCGACCGCGTACAAAGTGGGATAGGTAGGATAGAAAAGTCAAACGCGGAAACTTAGTACCAGGCTGGCATTAGACTAGGCGCCCAGAAGTAAATAGGATGCATAACAATTAGGTCGCCCTCATCACTTACCATGCAAACACTATGATGCGTTACCACTGGCTTTAAACACAAGGTGGATTCGTGAATATGTTCTTTTATAGCCGCCATTACGTTTCTACATAAATTCGCTGGAATTATCTTCTGTGTCGACACCCTCATGCTGTTATATTTCGTTCGTTCCTTTGCATTTTGTGATAACGTCTTTCCGTTTATCTAGAACACGGAAATTCATGAATAGTTTGAAAGCCAGTCGGGTCACTTTATTGTTAAGCAGATCGGAACACTATGTACATATATGTACATATTATGTCCTTATTTGTATTGTATAGCGGGCTGGTGTCCGCAACTCCACGTCCATAGCGCGTATTTTGCGTACGGTACGTCCTTATTTATTAGCTATTTTATGGGAATGATACAGAATGACAGGTTATAATTATGTACATAATTTTAAACTGTCATTCTGTATTGTACCAAACTAATTTGATTTTTTAAGTAAGTAGTTTAATTGTTTACGTATCAATCAAGTTGACTGAACTTTTCGATCACTCAAAAAAATAAATAAAGGATTAATAATATTACCTAATAGCTTGGACTAATGTTTTTGTTATACTGATTTTATATAGGAATATTTAAATGTAAAAAGTAAGTTCGATAAATAAATAAAGGAATATAAGTACTACTTAACAAATTGACAAAACCTTGCGTAAAGAAAATAAATGCGCAAATCTGAACTACAAAATAAAACCATCGTCTTTTTGACTACTTACCACTATCCTGGGCCAGTATGTTGTCATAAACTTGCCACTCATCACCTTTCCTCTGATTGTGGAAATCGGAATTTGGTTTAAGACGTCTGAAAACTCTACGGGCTTCGCCAGTCTAATTAGAGAGATGTCAAAATTTGGTTTCCCATAAATGAAGTATGGATGGATTTCTATTTTCTTGAGGGGGACCAACGTACCACCTTTTTTGCAGTCCACGGATCCTAGTCTCGCTCTGAATAATTTTAACGAATCTCTTACGCTGTAAAGCAGAAAAATTAATTAATTTTAAGATGTCTTTGTCCGTGTTCATAAGAATAAATAATTTATGTATTTATACTTACAATAAAAGGTATTAAAAACTCACTAAAAGTTGTAAGCGGGCGGGAGACATAATGGGTTATGGGTGCCGCCGGCATCCAACTTTTATTTAATTTTAATGTGATTGTTTACAGTTTTTGACCGAAGTCGAGTTTTTAGTTTTCTTAAAACTAAAGAGATTTATCGAAATTGTTTCATACGTTTAGGAGTTAAGAGGGAACTAAGAAACGGATATAGGTACATACATATTATGTAGGTATGGATGTATATCCGTTTCTGAAAAAAAATGAGGGTTATGTGTTTGACCTCTACATAGTGGTCAAACACAAAACCCTTGTTTTGGACGGCATCAGCCGAAGGGTAAAAAGATCCCGCGCAGCAGTTGTTCTACCCGCCATGTGATCATTTGTTTGTTACGCCCCCCGTATTCACAAACGCTTCGATTCGATTCGGAAATTCAGATGTCTATCTCGCTCACTCTTGTTATGCCAAAAAAAGCTAGACATACGACTTACCAAATCGAAGCGTTTGTGAATACGCGGCCTGGACCATACCTGGGAGGGAAACCTAGTATTTACGGAGATAGTGAAAGTCAAAGTTCCATCTTTTTCACACGTTATATCTCTAGACATATCTAAATACAAAATTAAAATGTTATAATAACTCTCTTTAAATATCTTCATCACCAACACCGTTCTATTTATTCAATGCGTTTATCAGCACAATGTTTTGAGTGCGTAACATTGACCTCTACCGTATCTAAACCGCGATTTTTCACACAAAAAAAAGGCGTTGATGTACAGAATGCTTTGTTGACTGAGGGGTCCGTTAATAACCTGTATTATGAGGTCAAATTATATGAAATTCTTACTGATAAAACTCTCTGGCGACGCTGAGAACCCACTTGTTCCCTATCAAGGCGCCAGAAACGTAGTGTGCTCCCTTTTTCTGTACTGATACGGAAAAGGGAAAGTCGATGAGTGTACTCCTCGATTCATTCTCGTCCTCCTCTGAGCTGCTGTCGTTCTGGTACTCGCCGGTCATATTCTCGATGGTGGCCGTTTCGATAACTGTGTCAATTTAAAAATCATTAACATAACATAACATATCATAACATAATTTATTTATAAAAGTATTACAAAAAATTGTACATTTAGGCGCAGTAGTATTATTGTTTATACAATGGTAAAAATAGTACTTATAATGGTAAACTATAACTGAAACATATTCAACAGTTGCAAGTACTTAATAATAGTTCATCTAGTGCAATTTAGATGTTTAGTGGCGACCTGCCCGATATAGGTTTATATAAACCTGTGCTTCAGGCCATCACTTTACTTATCAGAATTTAATTAGGACAATAAAATTAGAAAAATTAAATTAATCTATTAACAACTCCAGAATCTATTGCTATAATAAACAAAAATAATCCGTACATAAAATTGGTATAAATCAAATTGGTAGATACAAAAAGAACCACTAAAATTAGCTTAATTAATAATATTAGCATAATCAAACCACAACTTCTAGAAGTTTTTCTGTGTCTGTGTAATTAAGTATCGCTAAATAATCTGACATTACAAACATACACTTTTTATAACTTAAGCTAAACAGACAAAAGTAGAAGCTGTACTCCTCGTATCCCAAGGGTTTCAAGCTTCTGCAATAGAGTAGTGCAGGAAATAGTGTCGAAGGCCTTGGAAATTGATTATTGGCATTGATTTACATGGGGTTTTAACTGGCGAAATGTGGGTGTATTATTAGGTACACATCTGCCTAACCTTTCGGGCATAACAGGCGTTATGATTTTTTAAATTGCATAATGTTATTATTTTTCACACGTTTTTAGAAGGTCGTTGTCAAATGGCGAAAGCGGAACCCATGTAGATTCGTCGTCGTCTAAAAAAAATAAGCCTTGTTACATTTTTTAAAATCAACTATTTTGGATCTAGCTTTACCTGCGGCAGTTTAATACATAATTTAGTATATAAGTAAATTGTTTATTTATTTTTACCAGTTTTTGAAATGATTGTTTCTTGTTCATCTTTTCCAGCATGATCTTGGATTGCATTGTATTTTCTTCTAATCGATTTAATATCAGCTTCCTCTACAGAAGAATTGATATCAGTAAGTTTGTGTGTCACTTCATTATCACAGGAACTGCTTTCGTCTTCTAAGCTTTCGCTGCTATTATAACACTCAACTACAGAAACAATTAAGAACACTTTTAATAAATTTATGAAACGATTCATGGCGACCATTATCCTGACTCAACAATGACTAATCCTAAACTCAAATGGAATAACTTGCAAACATTAGGATTCGTCTGCTACGTGCAGCTGTGAAATACAATGGTGAAAATGTAGGAAAAATAGAGCAGCGAATATAAGAAAACAAACTTAATCTGAATCGTCTATTCAGCCACAAAAATAAAAGATGCTCGTGAAAGAAACAATTGAATTCACAGTAATTGAAGTTTTAGTACAACTGTATTGGGTACTTAAACCGTAAACCATATCGTTTTACGAAAATGTGATTTCACAATTATTATTTAGGGGTTGTGCTTCAATCACGTGATGTTTGACAGGGGGGAGGGGCTCAGAAAAAAATCACGTTTAATCACGATGGAGGGGAGTATTTTTTTCATGGGACTAATAAAATGAATTTAATGTGTGACATGTAAAAGTCGTTTACCAATAATTAATTAAAATGCCGAGCCAGCAATTTTTTGTCTAAAAAACCCGAGCAAGCGAATTTTTATTTAAGAAATCCGTTTTTTTTGTGTTAAAACAGTTCTAAAGCTTGGTATGTACCTGATGTTTTCAATAATAAAAAAATAGGTACACGTGATGCTGGAAGGGCGTGGGAGGGGTAGCCCGAAATCTCACAACGACGTATCACCAAGGAGGAGGCTATAAAAGTGGTCTAAAAACCGCGCGTGATTAAAAGACCCCTTATCTAAGGTGGGTGTACCATGGAAGGCCACTCTAATAAATAAACAGTTATTATTCGTTCATATACTGGATAAATGAAACGAACGAATATTTAAGTAATACTTTGTTTTATTCCGTAAAATATAAACCACTTTTTTAAATTTCAGATTTGATCAATATTGATTAAACTTAAGTTTCATTGAACTCTTAAAAATGGCCTTGCTAGGAACAAGGCTCCTTAGAAGGCCATTATAATAAATCAGTCATTTAACACTAAAAGTTAATAAATAGCCATTAAATCTACAATAAAAAGAAGTGGTTTATATATTACGTAATAAAACAAAGTATTACTTAAATATTTGTTAGTTTCATTTATCCAGTAAATAAACGAATAATAACTATTTATTTGTTAGAGTGGCCTTCTATGGTACACCCACCTTATTTTAACGTCGCCGATTTCCGATATCAATGAAGCAAGGGACCGTACTGCCAAAATAGTGGCGCGAGCGATTCACCGCCGCGTCTGTGAGTTCTAGTTCGATGGATGTTTATGTAGATAGAAGGAATTTGTCATCAC
Organism: Standfussiana lucernea; assembly: GCA_964057025.1. Lineage (NCBI taxonomy): Eukaryota > Metazoa > Arthropoda > Insecta > Lepidoptera > Noctuidae > Standfussiana > Standfussiana lucernea. The sequence goes on from OZ059798.1 coordinate 1,719,755, forward strand.
ATGGCAATAACTACGAAATTTTAATAATTGGCCTTCGAAGGAGCATGGCCTTCCATGGTCCACCCACCTTATGTACTTATTTAATGTTGATTCCAGTTTTTGAAATTCATCTAAGCTGCCCGTTCGTCCCTAAGCAACTAAAACTAACTAATTAGTTTTTAAATTATTATCGAGTAGAATATTCAAATAAGTAATAACTTACACAAACTTGAATATTCTATACTATTTGTTTATTTACAACAATCTTTTATTAAAACATCAATCGTCAAAAAGGTCAGCTGTTCGTAGTATAACACCAGGAGCACATACAATCAAAGATATCAATAGGAAAAGCAAAAGAAACGAGAAGCTATAATTTGTAGCGCCCGCGTAGCACATAGCGTTTTGTTGGTGTCAGCTACATCAAAAAACCGAACTATCCAATATTTATAAAAGTCGTTTAGTTTTCTGATGCTTTGTAGGTTAATATTTTAGGAAGGACACTGACAAGGTTCACCAAGTAATTCGGAAAATTGCTCTGACTCAGACAGCCTGTCTGCTGCTGTTAAATTGGGTATTGTCTTGTTTTACATAACATAATTTGTACTAAGTACCTATTATTGTTTTCCATAATCGTCCCCCCTCATTATATTTACTTGCACTATTATCATTTATACAAGCATAACTTTTATTTGCCATAAAATAAGTTTCCATAATAACATGAGTTAGAATCTGTAATGTGATCTACCGATTTTACACTGTACGGAACCCTAAGAAGTGAATACAAAAATACAAGTTTATTCCGTTGACCCCATTATTTCGACTTGACAGGAATCATTTTAATGATTATCAATGAGTAGCTTTTGCTCGCGGCTTCACTCCCGTTATATTGTACGGAAATTAAGCCACGGGCACGTTTTAAATGTAGCCTATGACACTAGGGGATAATGTAGCTTCCCAATAGTGAAAGAAGCTAAAAAAAATATCCAGGGGGCCCGGGCCAAATAAATTAGGGCTGAGTAAGTAGCAGATGACCCCACCTATCCACCATTTTCCTATGTTCAACGTTCTGCCAGACACCCTGTATGATAATTTATTAATTGAATCTGGTCTCTAAAATGTAAGTACATGTGACATAAATAACACACCACAACTTTCTTAACTTTAAGGTGTAATATTTTGATAAGAATTACTACTAAGGTACAAATAAAGAGCCTTTCCTGGCGGTGGCATTTCAATTAAATTTTTAAAATAAAAGAACAATTATTGTGACATATACATAAAAGTTAGACATATGCTGTCGTGACACTTTTTGAAGATAATGAAGTGTTCTGCAAAGTCGTAGTACATTATTTTGTTCTATCACCAATAGTTTTAGCAGCGCACGCGGTGTAAGGTATTTTTAGGATATTTTTTTACACCTTGGGTTACATTATTGGAGTTTTAGTAAGGATCCCTAATTTTTTTGAAAATATAATATGGCTTATGTCACTCGGAGATAGTGTAGCTTCTCAACGGTCAAAGAATTTTTCAAATCGGTCTTGTAGTTTCGGAGCCTATTCAATGCAAACAAACAATCAAATCTTTCCTCTTTATAGTATTAGTATATGTAGAAGTGTAGATGTAAGGGAGTTTTGAACTATTATATGTTTGGAGTTTGTTTTAACAAAGTTCTGCTTTTGTGCGCCGAACAATACAATGTTACTTCATCACAATTATTGTTTTGGATAACTTTTCATAAACTAGTGATTAGAATTTCCAGTAAAATTAGTTTCTCTTTGCCTTTCGTAAATTTTGAACGTACTTTATATGCTAAAATGAATAGAAGAAATGAAAGTTTTTAAATTGTTTAGTAATATTAAAGAAATGCAGTGCCTTAAATTTTTAACGTTGTTTGTAGTTTTTAATATTAATTTATTTGTAGAAAGCGGTAAGAAAGAAGTTCCTGTTGTAACACATTGCTTATCATGCATTCTTTGTTCGTTGTACTTTTAATTTAATACGTTATTATGTTTAATTTTAACGAAGAAAGTCTATTTTCTAACGCTGGTTAAAAAAGAAGAGAGCTTGTTCCTATTTATTTGAACAATTTATCTTCGAACCGCCAGTCTGTGGAGTTCACTGCCAGCTTCTTTGTTCCCTGATCATTATAATCTGGATCTATTCACGGTTCGAGTGAATCGGTTTCTTCTAGGCAAAGCGTGCTCCGCTATGCCGCATTATCGCTAATATAAAAAAAAAACAATAATATTATTATTGAAGAATTCCCTGATAGCAGGATCCTGAGTACAATCAGCGAGCAAAGTTTTGATAATGTTCAATTCTATTATTAAGAATTTGACCACAAAATAAATAATGTAGGTAATGAACTACGCCACAACTATGCGCTTTATTTAACTCGCGTTTATTAGCTACTGTAACTATGTAAAAAAAACTTAGAAGTTAAATTTGAACCTCTTCTCGGTTTCCGATTGAGCTCAAATTTTGCATACTTACATGTTTAGTTTGCAGACAATGAATGGTTAGCTAAGTGACGTCATTCTAAATCCAATATGGCGGACTCCCAAATATGACGTACTAGTTTTTTGTATGCATTCCCATGATGTTCTTATGATTAAAAATATTTATTTTTCTCCATATTTGCATTTTCTGAAAACATCTTCTTCGTCTTGATAATGTTCTTATTTATGGCGTTCTTGTTTAGAGAAACTAAACTTTTGCTATTTACTAATGATGAAATACTGTTTTCTATACTTCGACTTCTAACAATATTGGAATCTTTGTCATAATAAAAACCATTTTTTCTAAATCGAGCGGCACTGTTTTTTATTAATACAGAACGTTGTAACGAAAGTTCACTAGTACTAGGAGACAAGAAGACTTTAAGAGTTGTTTCACTGGTTTCAGGTACCACCACAAGGAGGACTGAATTAGAATGTGAATTTCCACCTAAGATGGAAGAAGATCTAACACACGTGAGGAGAAAAAGACTAACGACTGAAACTGGATTAGTTTGCCTCGAAGATTATCCTTATACTGTATCCGTTAGGTAAGTTACAATCATTCTACATTATTACTTCAGTACTGCCTTCAAGACTATTAAATGCATACTATGGGGGCTGTCTTTTTAATGGTCAGAAGTTTTTTTTCTATTCGAGAAATAATTGCGTCAAACAGTTTGATATGATATTTTCTACAAGAGCTGTTTGTTGAATTGCAATAAATTATTTCAGATAAAAGTTTTTGACCATTGAAAAATCTGTCATGCTATTAATAGTTTGCCTTTTTATGTATGGTCTAGATTTTACGTATGAACAACCTGTACCTAATAATTATAAGGTATATAAAGTGTGTAACATTATTTCAATCAACTTATTCTTATTTTTAGACTGCACGCAAAACATTGGTGTGGTGGAGCTATAGTTGGAAATCAATGGGTTCTAACTGCAGCGCAATGTTTCGATTAGTAAGTCTATTCTTTAGTAATCCAAAGGTAAGATTTTATTATTAGGATAACATAAAAGATGAAGAGGCTTGCTTGAGGAGAAAAACGCTCGAAAGTTTGGTCGACGTAAGAAGTTCTAAACGCTGTCCGGTTGTGATAATGAACCAAACTGAAACTATAGCCGTACAAGTATTTTTTGGCTCGTGGCAATAATCGAAACTTACGCCACCATCTCATTTTTACTAGCTTTTATTTAACTTGCAATGTTTGTATGTATGTTTGTTTATGTCAAATCTTGTAACTGAATTTTAAAACGGTTATCCCCAACCGATTGAGCTGAAATTTTGCATACACGTTTAATTTGGATGACAAATGCATGGTAAACTAAGTAACGTAATTCTAAATCCAATATGGCGAATTCCCAAAGATGGCGGACTAGTTATTTGTTAGTTTTAAATGACGTCACACCCATATTTAGAAGCTTGTTTATATTTTTATTGCTGTAAGCTTGTTTCAGTACAATTTTACAAATGATTACCAACACAATGATGCACTCTATCAATATCATTCAAGCTAAACATTCTTGTATGTAGCATAACTAGTGTATAACAGTATATTTGTCAATCAATCGCGAATTTATAATTCAATACCTAATTAAATACCTAAAATCGTTTATATGCTTGATGATGATTTCTCCGTGATTATGTGATATGTAACTAGAGTCACATAAGAACAAAGAGGTCACATCAAAATTCCAATTGAATGTAATTATTTAGCTGTAGATCTATTGCTGATGCAGAAATCAGGTACCTAAATGAAGGATCAAGCCATAATAGAACCTTTTCCAACAGCGTATCAAAAGAGGAAGTGTCAATTCGGATGGGTTCAGTATTCCGAGACTTCGGCGGAAGAATCTTGTCAGTTTTGGACATAAGAAGACACCCTGACTATAAGATGGACCGGTACTATCCTGAACATAACTTGGCTATGGTCAAGGTAATTTGAAGACTTTTTTTTTCACGATGTGGAAATCCTCAATGGATGTCCTCCTTCCTGGGGAGAGCGGAGGGGTCTGTCAGACTCGTACTGACTAAAACCACACCGGTGTTCCTTCGCACACTTGCGTCCGGGAGCAGCGGGAACTAATGCGACTTCCGCCGCCCCTGAACTTGATGACTGTATTAAGTTTCTTTCCTTATTATTTTTGTTCAAAACAATTTGGTTATGTAGGGATAGGTAAGTACTTACAGCTGTTAGGGAAATTAAGCGTTAAGCTAATAAAATTGACACCCTACGTCAATTTGTCGTCTACGTCAACTGTCAAAGAGTGACAGTTGTCATTTGAGTAAACAGAATTTTAAAGCGGGTTTTAGACTAGCGTATTTTGTAGCGCGTATAAGCTCGTACCGGCTTTTCAAAAAGTCGAACGCACGTACACTCATTTATTCCAGCGTGTTCGCTTGATTACAATGATAGCTGGCAGCAGTAGTGACGACTTAGCTCACGACTCGCGAGCTATGCAAAATAGCAATCAAGCTATGAAAACCAGTATTTAAACAGATTCTCACATATCAATATGATGTCACTAAGTACATTTTATTTGAATATACATAGATTTTAATTATGTCAGACAAACATTTCAAAATGTTAACTGGTTTTACCTCATAGTATCTAAGTGAGCATTTGTAAGGAAAAATCCGCCTAAGCTAGCTAAATGCCTAAAAGTCCGAAGCATCTATTACCTTGAATGTATACTATCCTGGTATTACAGGTGAATCTGCCGATATCGCCAAACAGCAGAGTGCAAAAGGTGTCGCTGGTAGAAGCTGATTCCGCCCTGCCACCGCTGTTCGGGGAGACAGTCGTCACTGGATACGGTTCTGTGGTAAAGCAAAACTAATATTATCTTGAAACATTTACTTTTTGCCACAGACCTACTATAAGACAGGGTCACTGAACTTTTTAGTTTGTGTTTCTGGAAAAACAAGTTTAAAACCTAGATAATTATGATGACTTCTTACCTACGTCAAAAAAATATAAGGAAAGTGAAATCAAGGCAAAGTAAAATTTTCACCTTTTCTCTAACATATTGTTTAGTGGATCATCAATCAAGTATCTATTTCCGCGGGTACCAGGTAACCATGAATGAAAAGTGTTAATACGCTGACTATTTATTTGGCACTTCGCCAAGGCCAGATTGCGAAACCCATCACTATCTGCGAAAAATCGAACGAAATACAAATCTATCCATCTATCTTTGTTATTCTCAACGATTCAGTAGATACGCTTGATACATTTCTTCTTAAAGTGAAGGAGAAAGATGTATTAACGTTATTTTGTGAATGTTAAACGAGTTCAAGGGACTCTTCATTGATTCATCATTGCGAGTGGCAAAAGGATCAAGTGTTACGTTACTTCTAATCTAATAGTACTAGGACTTTAGAAACAACTTTTGACGACCCGAATGGCGCAGCGGTAGTGAGGCTGCCTTACGTTCATAGGGTTCCGGGTTCGAATCCCGGTAGGAGCAAGTGTTTGTGTGATAAGCATAGACATTTGTTACCGAGTCATGGATGTTTATATGTATAATAAGTATGTATTTACAAACAAAAAAAAAAAGTATCTATGTAGTATATCAACTATCTAGTGTCCACGACACAAGCCTCGTTGCTTAGTGTGGCACTAGATGGCGCTGTGTGTAATGTCCAGCGATATTATTATTATTATTTCCTTTATTTATTTTTCTTACTTACTTATTTACATTTTTAAATATTCCTATAAAAAAAAAAAAAAACATTTAAAAATATAAAAAATAGTAGCCCACCGGTATCGGGAACAGGGTCCAAGCTACCGGCGGTCAGGGCTCCAGAGAGAGGAACCTCCTAACAATACGAGCCGTGTCCAGGAGTACCGCTTTCTGAATCAAGCCCTTGATCCAGCCGCCTAACGAGAGCCTCCTCAGGTATTGGTCGAGGCTCTTGGCAATTAAGCCATGGGCTGAAACGACTATCGGCACAATGATCGCCGTGTCCACTTCCCACATGTCGACAACCTCGCGAGCCAAGTCAAGATACTTGATTTGTTTATCTTTCTCGGCTTTCACGAGGTTCCCGTCATGCGGGACCGTTATGTCAACAATCATTGCGCGCCGCTCTGATCGATCCACCACCACTATGTCAGGCTTGTTGGCCACAATAGTCCTGTCAGTGATGATGGATTGATCCCAGTACAGTGTGATATTGCCATTTTCGAGAACTGGGTCGGGCACATACCTATAGTACGGCACCTCCGATTCCACAAGGTTGTATTTTAGAGCAAGTTGCTGGTGGATAATCCTGGCTACAAGGTTGTGTCTATGCAAGTACTCACCGTTAGCTAGACGAGAACACCCGGAGATAATGTGACGAATTGATTCGCCCGGACGGTGGCATGCCCGACATATGTCAACCGTGCCGTCCTTCACAATAAATCTGCGGTAGTTATTCGTCATCATAACTTCATCCATAATTGCACAGACAAAACCTTCGGTTTCTCCGAAGAGGTCGCCGGAACGTAGCCAGGCTACGGACGCTGATAGGTCTACATCGGGCCCATGAAGGGCCCGGAAAAAGCGTCCGTGGAGCTCCTTACTCTGCCATACCTCCCTGCGGTCGTTAGTGTCAAGTACTACAGGTTTGCGCCAGTTCTCTTTAGCCAAGGAGAGCGGGGTGAGGCCCTTGTCCACCGCGACCACATCCCGATGCATCCCCACGTCGGTTTCTAGGAAAAATTCCCTGAGACTGCATATCTCGCGATTGTGGAGAGTCTTAGCGTTTAAAAAGCCTCGACCTCCGCACCTCCGCGGGATATACAGTCTCATAACCGAAGATCGTGGGTGATGCATTCGATATGCCGTCAACAATGTACGAACCTTCCTATCCAGGGCGTCTAGTTCTGTTTGTGTCCATTTGAGTATGCCGAAAGAGTACATTAAAACCGGCATGACCCAACCGTTGAAGGCACGCACCTTGTTCCCGCCTGATAAAAGACTATTAAATACTTTTCTCAGGCGGCCAAAGAAGCGCTCCCTCAACGATTGCTTCATGTCAGCTACATTGATGCCCAGCGCTTCCGACATACCCAAATACTTGTAGGTTTCGGTTGCTGAAAGGGATCTAAGATTTATGGAATCCGAGAGTTGGGTTCCCACAGATTCCACAATCTTCCCTCGCTTTACATGCATGACCGCACATTTGTCCACACCAAATTCCATCCTGATGGCGCTACTGAAAGTTTCAGTTACCTTCAGTAGTTCCATCAGTTGCAAATCGTTGGGGGCAAAGAGTTTCAGGTCGTCCATGTAAAGGAGGTGAGATATAACCTGACCACCTCTCCTCAACCGATAACCTAGACCTGAATCCTCCAGCAGCGTGCTAAGAGGATTCAAGGCTAAGCAGAACCAAAGTGGACTCAAACTATCGCCCTGAAATATACCTCGCTCAATCCTTATCGGTTCGCTATTCCTCTGGATTTGCCGACATCCTGGATAGCGAAGGACTGTCCTCCATTGCCCCATACACGACATCAGGAAGGTGCGCAGAGTTGCATCAACTTTATACAACTCTAGCACCCTCATGAGCCATGTATGTGGTACCGAGTCATAGGCCTTCTTATAGTCTATCCAACATGTTGACAGATCCTTTCGGGAACGGCGAACCTGTTGGCTAATGGCCATATCAATGAGGAGTAGCTCCTTAGTACCACGGGACCCGTTCCTACATCCATTTTGAGAAGCGGACATGATCGAATTTTCATTAACGTGTTCGCTAATTTTAGCTCTCAAGATGGATGTAAGAACTTTATAGACTGTTGGAAGACAGGTAATCGGTCTATAATTTTTGGGTTCCGCAGTATTACCCGATTTATGGAGCAGGTGGGTTATACCTGTTGTCAGGAACTCGGGCAGCGACCCTGACTCTAAGGCTGACTGGAACAGGGAAGCCAGGCGAGCGTGCGATCTTTGGAACCATTTGATCCAAAAGTTGTGCAGCCCGTCCGGCCCTGGGGATTTCCAGTTTGGTAACGGACGGACTGCACGAGCTACGTCTTGGGGGCTGATAGTGATTGCCCCCATTTCTGGTACTGGATCACACGCATGCTCAACTTCCCGAGTCCATTCACCCTCGGTATGACTGACAGGCACCGACCAGATGCTGCGCCAGAACGAAGTCATGACGTCATCATCCGGCAGGCGCGTGTCAGCCACACCTTGGTCCGGTCGCTCCCAAGTCCTATAAACCCACCTTTCATCTCTTTGGAATGTGCGATTCTGAGTGTATCGTTCCACCCGTCGCTTATACCTACGAATACGGTTCGCCCATGCATACACTTTCTGCTTCAGGAAGTCGATGCGCTCTGTGACACGGGAGATGTAGTCTCGAGGACTAATATCAGTCCCCGAGAACGCCCGCCTCACAAAGCGCATCACTCTAGGGCGCGTATTGCCCTCCCTGAAGGAGATTAGTTTGCCGATGAGTGCTCTGGCCCCATCAATACGTCGCTCAATCCTGTACTGCCATGCTGGTACGGCTGGCTTAGGTCGAGTAGCTCTGTCATCAAAAAATTTGACATGAGCTACACGACATGCCGCTACAGCCGCACAATACAGGATTGAGTGAGCATCAGTGAGGTCTTCGCAGTTATCAAAATAGTTTGACAACTGCGAATCCAGAACAGCCACCAGCGCCCTATTTTTGTTATGCATGGGCAAACGCGGTATGCGCGGTCTAAGGTCGGGCGACATGAACCGATATTCTCGAATCGCACCCTCCAAAGCACACCTCATTTCCTCACTGCACTGGGTACTTACATTAATAGTCATGTCATCACTCAAGTCGTCAGCGCGATCCGGTATTGTGGTAGACTGTGGTGGTACCACAGCCTGCACCGACGGAGTAATGACATGGCTACTCTGCATTTCAGTCCGCAGGCGATCAAGTACGGTGTCATCCAACATACGATTACGCTGGATGACTCGCACCTGATCCGACAGTCGTTGCGCCGAAACGTTGACAGCTGGCTCAAGCACCTGAAACAGAGAGAGCATCCGAACACGGTACGCGGTCAGGTTGTTTCCTCCCTCTGTAGCCCCATAGTATGAGCGCATGACGTTTTCATTGATGGTCTGCGTCCATCGCATGCGCTGCACACTTCCGCCGGGAGCTGGGACCCTATCAGAGGCCGGTGGGCCTCGAGGTCCTAAACCGTCCGGCGGCCGGCGTCCTCCCCGTCGACGAGCAGGTGGTGGCGTCGTGGGCGGAGAGAAATACTCGTCGCTCGAGCTCGACGCAACTGCCACGGCCGGTGTCACAGCACTCACGGTGAGGCTGGGTTCCAGCGGCGGCGAGGCGGAGCTGAGCGACGGGTCCGGAGGCGGTAGGCGTGCGCGACGTGCTGCTGCCCTCGTCAACATTGTTAATTCATTGTGATTTTATTTTATTTGATTTTTCATGACTTGACATTAGCTGTCAAAGCCAATTCGGTTGCATATTTTCATTATAAAATAAATATTATATTGCATTTTGGATGAACGGATGGATGAACTTATTGAATTTGGATATTATATGATATTATTATTATTATTATTTATTATAAGTAAGAAGCTAGTCTAATAAAGTTGTTAAACGGTTTGACAGGTGACTGGACAAATCCGCGAAGGTGAGAATCAAGAATTGCGGCGTATGATTGTACGAGAGGTACCCACAGCGAAATGCCGCAAAATCTACGGGAACGACTATCACTTACAACACGATAATATTTGCTTGCAGAGCATCACGAAAGGCGTAGCGTTGTGTGCTGTTAGTACTGCATTTTACACAAATCACAAAAAATAAATCTACTTAATTTCAGTATTATGCTTGAGACAACGTCTCGTCAGAATCTTTCCTACTCTCCACATTTCCAATAGTAATACAATCTCACCTTCGTAAGATTCTTTGAAACCACGCTTCTTCTGATTGAATCTCCGTTTTTCATTGGCTCTCTTACTTGCCAAATTCCGCGATACCTTGATCGAGGAAAGTAACAGTAGTTTCAATGTTTTGGTACCAGGGTGACACAGGTGACCCGGCAGTACTTTTTAGTGGACTCAACCGCGCAGGCACACTTTACGGGATAGCGCTGTTTTCCGGCACTGAAGAATGCGCGTACAAGTCCAAGCCAGGAGTATTTGCTAAGGTAATTTTTATAATTATAATTTAATAATTAACTTTTAATTCTTATTTAGCGAATGCCGATTGACAAGAAAATCATTCATTTAATACTAAAAAGGGTAATTCCAAAGCAGTTGATTTCCAAAGCAGTTTATCAAAAATCAACTTGGGAATGTAGGTACTTAACTGAAAACGAAAACGTTATCATTAAAATCACCAACAAATTTAATAGCTGAAAAGTGCTGTTATCAACATGACATGAAGAAAATCGTTGCTTCAAATCAGGTTAGATAGACTCTAGAGAATTAATGGGCTGGTATCAAACTTTTGGATCATGCCTACTTCAGGGTAGTACCTAGAAGAGTCAGGTATATAATGATACTAGGAGCTCATAACAATTAAGAAGTATACTTATTGGATCTACGTTTTTCCAGGTAGCCTACAGCCGCTTATGGATAGACAAAATACTTGCAGAGATGCCTGAAGTTGAACACGTCGTTGACAGCGCCGATAGTACAGAAAATACAATTCCACTCGATACTGGTAACCTAGACTAAACTTACTTGTAAAAAATACTTAGTAAATAATTCGCATAAAATGTGTTTTTTCTTTCAACTTTGTATATTTCATCAGTTTATCTGATGACTTTTCATTCAACGTTCAAGAGTAGAATATACCCTTGCATAATCAGCTTTCATTTTCCCTACCTATACACTATGGTTGAGAGTGGCGTGATAAGACCTTTAAAACATAAAATCTTTCTTTAAAGAGATCCTATAATATCAAAATCATTATCTTGGAAAGAAACGGTGTCTACTGTACTTGAATACTAATGAATCAGCAACTGGCTAAATGTTACTCGTTTTTTTTGAACACACAAGCATAACAACGAATATTTCTAGACAAAACACGAAGACGAGACGAGAGGGAGGCAGAGTTGCCACCCGTCCCGATTTTGCCGGGACAGTCCCGATTTCGAAGACATTGTCCCGCGTCCCGACGGCCTATCGATTTTGTCCCGATTTTTGACAATATGCGACAGGCTCAATCAATTCATTCACGGGTACCCAACCCAGTCACAAAGTCAGTCAATAAAAAATGGGTCCGAGTATTTAAAGTCGCAAAGGAGCAGAAGTTGAACGCATTCTTTAGTGTTGTATCTCGTGCTTTGAGCATACCATACCTCCTTCAAATGCGTATGTTGAGCGCGTATTTTCACAAATTACCATGAAATGGTCTAATATCAGAAATCGTTGCTCGTTAGATTTGATAAAAGCAGAATTGCTAATTTCTTTGAATATGCACATGTCTTGTTCAGACTTCATAAATAATTACAAAAATGATATAGATTTACTAAAAGCGGCTCGTAACAATAAGAAATACACATGGAAAAAATAATTATATAAAATAAATAGGTACAAATATAAACACAAAATAAAGTTTCATTTTCCTTTGACTGTCTCATGGGTAATTTTTTTTTTTTCACCAAGCTCCGAACGTCTCTTATGGATGCCCGATCGTCCCGTTTTTTTTTTCCCCTAAAGGTGGCAACCCTGGAGGGAGGAGTGATAGGTTCTGAACTACTGAGTGCGGTCATGGTGATGGGTGATACAACTAAGGAGAGATTAGCAAAGGGCTCATAAATGGCAGCATTTGAAGTACCTAATTAGCTGTCTGCTCTTGTTTTTTGCCACTTAACAAAGTAAACAGAGGAAAGCGAAATAACCTACCTACCCGAAAAAGGACATACGATGCAAATAGCTATTGTTAAAGAGTTTTTCTTTTGGAATATTTAAAATAATAATACAAATGTACAGATAAAAGAAGAAAAGTATTAAAGGTAGTCAAAAAATTCATCCACATCGCTGTCAACAGGAATAGTGCCCAGAAGGCTGGCAGCATTGCCACGTTGCAATGCTGGATCTTTGACCCAAAAAAAGGTCAGCCCTCTAGTCACGAGAAGAGTCGACCAACCGCTTGGCGATGTCCCGAAAGAGTAGGTGCGCACTCGGACCCAATGGCCCTAGTGTTTCAACCCCAAACGGCTCAAACACATAGCCAATGAGGTTATTGTATTTGCGCCGTTTGAGGTTTTCAGCATCTGCAGCAGCCGCCCCAATACAGCCCGCCGTGCTAGGAAGATGGTGGAAGGGTGTCGACACATGTTGCACCCCACACTTTGGTGTGCCGACCCAACTTCCAAGGCATTATGGTCATACCGTCGTGTCTCTTCCCATCATCCCCTTGTGTGGCGAAACAGTTGGCTGCCTCGGACACCATGGCCTTTCGTGCAGTAGGAGTGCAGGTTGGATAGCAAGGCACGCCAGCATTAATGACATCATCTGTCGTGCTCTTGCCACCGCCGGGGTGCCAGCCGTTTTAGAACCCAACGGCTTTGGAATATTGAAATTAAGAATATCACTGGAAATTATGGGCGTCATTCACCAATAACGATTTACCCATGCACGTTGCTTTGTGAAACGGAACGTTAACGTCACAATCATATGTCAATCTGTCAAAAATGCAAAATGCAACTGTCAAACAATAGATAGAGGTTATGTTTGGTTAAGGTAATATTTTAGATTTTACGTAACTTTAAGCGGTATTCCGACATAGCTACTAAGATAGATTGCAGTAGAATTAAATTATACTATAAAGTTTTCTCACAAAATGTGTTCGCATAATCGTTTGTTGTGACATTCAGTCTATTTTGGGACTGCAAATATTTAGGCCGAATTGTGTCCAAAGGTTAAGGTTTTGGATGTGATTTAACAGTTTGAGCGGTTAACGCTGACCCTCCCTCGGCTCGTGACGCTCTGACATGGATGAACTGAAGCACAGAGCTGGTGAAAAATTCGAAGCATTGCATGTAAGTAACTCTTGCTAACTTATGATGTCCTGGTAGTTTCGCGCGAAAGTGCGTCGGTTATTCACGTCATTTTTTTAGCAAACAATTTAGAAACTGAAAGTTTTTCACTGAAGTATTGTTTTAAACCATCCATCCATTTGTTATTATTTGTTTTTGTTATGAGTTTATTATGACAATGAAATGTCATTGCCCTACTTTATGTGCTAATGACCATGGACTTATATAATTCATTTATTTTAGTCATTTAAAACACCAGCTAGTTAGTCCACATCAATTTATTTTGTTTCGTGACTTCATTGTATGCTATAAATACATTGATAGATTGTAAAATTTTGATCCTATCCAGGAAATTATTTTGCCTTCCTGTGCCATACCTACTTTATTCACACAAAATTGAACAATTCTTTAAAATAGGTACCTATCTAATGAAGTTTATTCCAGTTATTTACTCTAGTGTTTTCATGATTTCAATTAGAAATAGTTTTGCATAAAATGGTAACTAGGATTTCAAGTCAAGCCAAAGTTTTCGAAAGAAATATTACAAGTTACTAGCATCCCACGCTGGCTTTGCATGAGTATCAGTAATTATGTATAGTTGGATGACATCATAGTGGATGCATAACCGGGCCAAGCATGGGCTAAGCCATTGCACTGCTGACCACTGCCATAACTATTTTTGTGGAGCAAACATTTAATTTTTTTCGAAAACTCCTATGGAAAAACAACTTCCAAAACAAACACTCTATATTTTATAGCAATTTTGGTCTTAATGAAATGCTTTAGATGAACAACATCGTCGCAAATAAAGCATTATTTTAGACCACATTTGAAAAGCATAACAGTGGTTATTGAGAGTTAACCATAAAAGACATTTTATTATCATTTTAAGTTTTGTTATAGATAATTCTGTAAATAACATTTTATTAAGTAGAGTAAACTACCTATACAGTGTCAACTAGGCGTTTCGCTGTGAGTTTCAAGCCCAATTGGCTCGAAAGTATAGTTATATACATATATAAATATAGTTATAATATTTCTGTACAGAAATATAAATTATGCCATACATCACTCAGCGCACGCCATGGAAGCTCTCAAGGGAGATGCAAGACTTTTTCCGACTTTGTTGTATTGTATATCGGGACATCCGACTTTGTTGAAGAATATCATCATAAGTCCTCTAGCTTATTTATTATACAGCTTGATATTATAGCCTATGACAATGTAGGATAAATCCTAGATAATGTACCTTAAATGATGAAAAAATCTTTCGAATAGTTGCTATGGTTCTGGAGATTTCTTTCCGCATACACATAAACTCACAAAATCTTCCCTCATCTTTATATTATTAGATTGATTGTAAGAAAAAAAATTATAGAATTACACTACTATACAATACTAATTGTCTTTTTCTTATACCAATAAGCACTAATTTCACATGTATTTGATCAGGTAGCTGCCAAAACTGCAGCAGACAATGGAAAATCCAGAGTTAGTGATGCCGTCCAAACTACCGTGGATACTGTTCAAAAGGTATTTACTTTATATTAATGCATGTCTAAGTGTTAATGCCCGAAAGTCTGACAACCAGTCTTATCAAGGGGTATCATAATTATTACCCAGTACTCACTGGGTTGTGGAGGTCAGACAGGCAGTCGCTCCATGTAAAATACTGGTATTTAGCTGCACCCGGTGAGATTGGAAGCCGACTCAACATAGTTCGGAAAATGCTAGGCAGATGATGATGATCTAAAATGTATCATTAGTTCAATTCCAGCAAAAGAAGTGTTGCTTTAATTGCTTTAAACAGAAAAAAACTTTTTATGTAAATTGGAAAAGTGCCCAGAAGGTGCCCAGTAGGTATTGTATACCCATATCTTTCCAGTTATATCATGTATAAGTTGTGTAATAGTAAAATTTATATCACTTGTCAAATGTTTTTTGCCTAACATAAATATCAAATTATATGGTTAGCGTCATCAGCAGAGTAGCATGCAGGCTTACCTCATTACTTAATCATTCCACAATGTGTACCAGACAATCCATCCCTGTATAGCAAAATAGTTGGAGAGGAAGTTTTAAATCATTACTTATCAGTCTTAATACGTCTTTGTTTTCGGGAGAAAACCTTCAAAACGCGACTGCGCGGTCTTTGGGGATAAGACCGAGGTTTGTGGGATTTCTACCACACAAAAACCACCAAGTCGCATTAAACGACTTGTCCGGAGCCCCCTCAGTGCAACAACTATTAGGGTACATCCTCAAGGACAGATCGTAAAGAAGATCTCCTTCTTGAGCAGTCTTCATGCCTATGTCTACTAGACTATTCATGTTAAGTTGTGTTGTTAATGTTATGTAATGTAGCATAAGCAGCCCATTGCTGGAACACGAGCTCCTCTTGTTATTACCTCCTGTATGTCTCTGATTGCCTGGTGCAGATCCGCGAGGCGTTTCACAGCATCTGGCACAACGAGCTGATTGTGGAGGGTCGCGAGCGCGCGGCTGCCTGGACAAAGGAAGCGGTGCGCCGCATCCGCGAGGGGGCGCCTCCCCTGTCGCCCGTACTGCTCTATGAGGAGCTGGTGTCCTTGTGGCAAGATCGAGGTTTGTGCTGGCTTCAGTGTAAATGTGATGGCTGGAATCCCAGCAGTGAAACCATCAATAACGATCCATTAATACTGTAATATCCGTTTTCACGGTTTGTCCCCACCAGTTCTATTAAACAGTTCCACGGTGAGAGTCAAAGTGGCGGGTGTACCATAGCAAATCAAATGATACCAATTACCAAAAAAATGTACCTATAATGTACTATTTTGTACCTAGCTCTAAGAAATCTGTACCTCCTTCAAAACGAAATTATTTCGAAATTAAGGTACACCCGCCATATTGATGTCAGTATGGCGGGTGTACCTTAATACTTTATTATTTAACCATTACTCTTAAAATATAATTACATCAAAAATGTACCTAAAAAGTACCTCAAGTAAAAAGAAACACACTTGATCAGTGGGAGATCCTGATCCTGATCTTGATCCTGAGAAATAAAACGTGTCTCGTTTACTTTTGTTTATTATTCTTATGATTAATTATATTATTGATCTAGGTACATACAGGGTGTAAAAAGACACATCACATAGCCGTCAACTACGCATACTGTACATCTAAAAAAGTAGCTTGGTGCAAAAATTATTGCTGAGAAACGACTTTTATTTTCAGGTATGAAAAAAAAAACGATTTTTTATTTCGCGCAATGTACTGCGAACCCAGGCAAGCCAAGTTAAACCCCGCCGCTTCGCTCTAAGCCACGTAGGTACTTGTCGGATATGTTTGATATTCATTGCGTTTTTGTAACTTCAAACGCGTAATTATAACACTTGGAGTGCATTTTCGTAAAAAAAGTAATAAAAAAAATTGTGACTTTGACCTTCAATATCTCCAGAACCAGTGGATTCCCAGGTATGGGGTCTAGTGGAAAAAAATGATCCAAATAATGGGTAGAATATGTGGCTTTCGGCTTCGGAAACTGTCTTTTTACACCCGATATAAATGTATATATACTACTCAAAACAGAATAAGGGCCACGAGGTATTTTGTCTGTACCATGAAAATAATAAAACCAATATATAATTTTTTGTCTCCATAACGAAAACTAATGTTGTTTTTACCATGTAGACCAATACATTTATTCAAATAATAATTATTAAAAAGTTTATTTGCTTTTGAAAGAAAAAACACATTTTAGGTTAAAAATAAAAACAATGTAAAGTTACTGAAAACAAAAGAAAATACTCCATGCTCATCTTTTAGTAACGGGTATGCCCCCCTCGTTTAGCTACGCACTCCTGAAGCCTGGAGTGCATGCTCTCAATCAAATGCCTGACATTTTCCATTGGAATCTCTTCCCAGGCCCTTTTAACAGCGTTGATGAGTTGCTGTTGGTTGTGGATTTCCTGATCACCGTCTCTAACTCTTCGTTTCAACTGATCCCACATGTGCTCTATTGGATTTAAGTCCGGACTGTTCGCCGGCCACGACAAGACTTGAATTTGAGAGGCTTCCAGTACAAACCGAGTCGCTTGAGCCGTGTGTGCACGAGTATTGTCTTGCATCAAGATGAATCCAGGACCCGCTCGCTGTGCAAATGGGATCACATGTGGTCTGACAACTTCCTCAATATACCGCTGAGCAGTAACAGTACCCTCATTTAAAATAGCGAGCTCAGTTTTGCCGTGTAAGCTTATCCCGCCCCAAATCATTACATTTGGACCACCAAAACGATCGACTTCATGGATGCAGGCTTCTGAAAATCTCTCGCCGCGTCTTCTCCATACTGTAATACGCCGATCGTCGTTAAAAAATTTAACTTTGCATTCGTCTGTGAAGAGCACCATGCCCCATTGGTTTATGTCCCAGTCCAAATGTTGACGGGAAAATCTTAAACGATTTGCACGATGATTTCTGGTTAATGGAACACGGACAACTCGCCTTCTTGATGCCTGCTGGTCTTCATGCAATCGATTACGAATAGTTTGGTCACTGACACGAGTACCCGTTGTCAGCCGTAAACGATTTTGCAGCTTGCGGGCCGTCGTTGTGCGATCTCGGCGCGCACTTAATCGAATGTAACCATCCTCTTGAGCTGTTGTAATGCGAACTCTGCCCGAACCAGGTCTTCTTCTAACACTACCGGTCTCATGGAAACGATTCCATAGATTTTGAATAGCTCTTCGAGAAAATCCCAATTGCAAACCCACAGATACCTTCTTCAATCATTGTAACGGCTCTGGTTGCTGTCAGCGAGTCCATATGACGCCTGCGTGCTTGTGGCATATTGCAAAAGACGTTTCTGACTCGAGATATCAATGAACTCTGATAATTTCTAATAAACCAAGAAGCTAAGGAAAGCAAAACGTCAAAGAAAATGGAATCAAAATCTTCAAAAAGAATTTTAAATCAAATTTTATTTAAAATTGTTGCCAGCATTAGATGAATACTACAATATTAAAAAGTTTAGGTATCAAAGAGTTTGTATACTCAATATTTTACTACTTTCAATATGTAAATGTTTACTAAATTACACCAAAATGTAAAAATACCTCGTGGCCCTTATTCTGTTTTGAGTAGTATATAACTATTTCAATATATCATGATAATTATCGTGTTTATATACACCAGACACGGTTGTTTCATTTCTCAGGAACTATCCCACTGATCAAGTGTGTGTTTCTTTTTACTTGAGGTACTTTTTAGGTACATTTTTTTGATAAAATTATATTTTAAGAGTAATGGTTAAATAATAAAGTATTAAGGTACACCCGCCATATTGACATCAATATGGCGGGTGTACCTTAATTTCGAAATAATTTCGTTCTGAAGGAGGTACAGATTTCTTAGAGCTAGGTACAAAATAGTACATTATAGGTACATTTTTTTGGTAATTGGTATCATTTGATTTGCTATGGTACACCCGCCACTTTGACTCTCACGTTCCACGGTAGAACTAATGGGAATATTTTTTCCTACTAGACCTACGACTTAGGGTGTTACAAAATCTGTGTCTCTCTGTGGCATCGTAGCTACCAAACGGATGAACCGATTTTGATTTAGTGCTTTTTGTTTGAAATGTAACTTGGTTTATTGGCTAATTTACATGCATGAATTAAATGTTTCCGTCCCTTGCAGTATGGCGTCGCAGTATGCTGATATTCGCGTGCGGCGTAGTCGCGGGGGGCAGCGCCGGCATGCTGATAGGGCTGAAGGTAGCACGCCGCGTGCCCGGCGGGCCGCACGCGCGCGCTCTTCACTCACAGGCAGACCAGTCTGTTATCCTGGTAGAGGACGCTGTGGCTCCCGGTAAGTGTCATGATTATGTGAGAACCTGAAGGTGTAGTCAAAGTCATATTATATCAGCGATGGAAAAGTCGAGTAATCCTGTAGAAAGTCGGAGTAGAAGTACGAAACGCTTGGAATGAAAGACCCATCATCCCATCATCTACTAGTATTATGGGTTAAACAGTTAGAATTTAAAAAATAATTAGAAAATGGAAACCTTTTGGCCAACAAATAACACACACTCCGTTTAACCGGTATTTCACAAGTTTAATCCTCTTTTTCTTTCCTCAGGAGCGGGTTATGGCGAGGTTTTGGTACGCGTGCAAGCATTCAGTATCTGCACGGTAGACCGAGGCGCGCTCCGCGGTCGCGCACATATGTTGCGGTCACTAGTGTACCGCGGGCACGTTACCGTGGGGAGGGGGTTTGCGGGTAAGAGATTATCTCCTGATTATTTATGATCGCCTGGTACTTAAAGCATCGCTAATAACATTTTAATAAAACATAACTACCTTTTTGGGTCCACTTTCACCGCAATCGAGTAAAAAGGATGCTCTCGTACTTTTCAAGGGAGAGGCTTATGTTGCCTGTTTATAATTATGTATAATTTTTTGTCCTATTAAGATACTAACATCACACCTGTACTTCGGTAGATATAGGCAGGAGTGGTACACATATAACGCCTATATTACACGCAAGTCCCATGATGCAAAAACCGAATAATATTGCTCGACCAGGGGATCAAACTCTAGCCTTCACTTTTAACAGTATGAAAAGCAACTTTTCAATGAAAACATTAATTTAATTAGCCTTTACCAACCTAAGGTCACATTTTTTTTCAGGTGTAGTACTAGACGTCGGTCAAGGTGTAACAGATCTGGAAATGGGTGATGAAGTATGGGGATGCGTCTCAGAGTGGAGCGGCGGCGCGGCCACTGAACTGCTAACTATTCGCAGGTGAGAACTGCTCCCTAACGAGCTATGTGAGCCTGATTAAACTACTAAAATAAGCACTATCGATGAAAAAAAACTAACATATGCAATAACGTTATAAACCCAGCGTTTTATGCATTTATGTATATTATGCAAACATGCAAATGCATATGATCCGACGTCTACTGATGAGATATGCGAAGCCTTGTCTTAGCGGAGTCCAATGTATCCAGCCTTCCATTTCTTATGACGCCGTAGACGAAGAAGTGTCAAAGTAAAAAAAAAACCGAGATGAGAGAAAGAAAAAGAAAGAGATGGAGATATACACGATGAATAGAGCCATCGCTTTTTTGCAACTGTTCTATGCTCGATAGAAACGCAAGAGCCGTGATATAAAGTTTCTGCTCATTTTGTTCTCCTAGTACCCGGGTGAGCAAGCGTCCCCGCAATTTGGCAGCGGACACGGCGGCGTCCTTGCCGTGGGCGGGGGGCGAAGCCCTAATAGCTCTCCGGAACCTGTCCTACACACCAGAGAACTGTAAAGGGAAACGGTAAGAGCTCACTTTGTTTTCACCATGACCACAGAGCAAAGAAGAACATGATGGTACAATACAATATCTACTTGGGTGGGAAGGTGTCAAAATGATGTTAATTTTACTTATTCCCAACATCCATGATCCATGGCGCAGTGTCGTTTGACTTGACCTTGACCAGGAAAACATAATTCATAACGAGTTGTATTGCAGTGTGGCAGTATGCGGCGCGGCCAGCGGTGAGGGGTGCGCGTTAGTTCAGCTACTGAGCACGTGGGGCGTGCACGTCACCGTTGTAGCGCCCAGACACGCCGCGCTCACCTTGAAAGACCTTGGTAATTTTACCTCCCCCTAACTTTTCAGAAATAGTACGTCAGACAGAAACTAAGTATTTAGTGTAAAATCAAAAATCAAAGTCAATCAAAGCATTTATTTCAAGTAGGCCAATTACAGCCACTTTTGAATTGACGAAACAAAGACAGCAATAAAAATGAAGCTACAGCTGTGTGTGGCTGCTGCTGACAGTCTTTTACAGCAAAAACTGTCAGACTTCAATTTTATTACATTATACTCTTAGCAGTTCATTTGATTACAGTAAAAAAAATTGTTTACTCAAAAATGCATGTAATGTGGTCATTATTTTGACAAACTTGTTTGAGCAAAGTCGACCTTGCCGTTCTGTTTCAAGGAGCGGCCGGCAAAGTTTTGCTGGTCGCTCTAACAGGCCGGCAAAACATTGCCGGCCGCTATTTTGACGTTTCAACGTTTTAAAAAATCAAATGCAAATAGATTTTATTTAAAACACAGCTGTTTGTATTTATAGAGGTAGGTACAAAAAGATTTTATTCCATATTTGGCTGTATATTTCCAACTACCATTGCTAAAAAAAAAACGAAGAAGTAACAAAAGCGCAGTTCGGCGAATTTTTTATTTATTTAGTGTCTTTTTTGCTAAAAATGAGCTCTCAAAGCGAAAATTCTTCCGATTCAATGTGTTTAACACTGCCAGACATTAAAGATGAAACTAAATTAGTGGTTGAAAATTTAATACCGCGAAACTCGGTAACAGAAAGTCGGTGTTGAATTTTAGTAACTGTACTTTTCATAATTGTCATTTTAATTAAATTTCTAGTTAATATATACTACTCAAAACAGAATAAGGGCCACGAGGTATTTTGTCTGTACCATGAAAATAATAAAACCAATATATAATTTTTTGTCTCCATAACGAAAACTAATGTTGTTTTTACCATGTAGACCAATACATTTATTCAAATAATAATGATTAAAAAGTTTATTTGCTTTTGAAAGAAAAAACACATTTTAGGTTAAAAATAAAAACAATGTAAAGTTACTGAAAACAAAAGAAAATACTCCATGCTCATCTTTTAGTAACGGGTATGCCCCCCTCGTTTAGCTACGCACTCCTGAAGCCTGGAGTGCATGCTCTCAATCAAATGCCTGACATTTTCCATTGGAATCTCTTCCCAGGCCCTTTTAACAGCGTTGATGAGTTGCTGTTGGTTGTGGATTTCCTGATCACCGTCTCTAACTCTTCGTTTCAACTGATCCCACATGTGCTCTATTGGATTTAAGTCCGGACTGTTCGCCGGCCACGACAAGACTTGAATTTGAGAGGCTTCCAATACAAACCGAGTCGCTTGAGCCGTGTGTGCACGAGCAATGTCTTGCATCAAGATGAATCCAGGACCCGCTCGCTGTGCAAATGGGATCACATGTGGTCTGACAACTTCCTCAATATACCGCTGAGCAGTAACAGTACCCTCATTTAAAATAGCGAGCTCAGTTTTGCCGTGTAAGCTTATCCCGCCCCAAATCATTACATTTGGACCACCAAAACGATCGACTTCATGGATGCAGGCTTCTGAAAATCTCTCGCCGCGTCTTCTCCATCCTGTAATACGCCGATCGTCGTTAAAAAATTTAACTTTGCATTCGTCTGTGAAGAGCACCATGCCCCATTGGTTTATGTCCCAGTCCAAATGTTGACGGGAAAATCTTAAACGATTTGCACGATGATTTCTGGTTAATGGAACACGGACAACTCGCCTTCTTGATGCCTGCTGGTCTTCATGCAATCGATTACGAATAGTTTGGTCACTGACACGAGTACCCGTTGTCAGCCGTAAACGATTTTGCAGCTTGCGGGCCGTCGTTGTGCGATCTCGGCGCGCACTTAATCGAATGTAACCATCCTCTTGAGCTGTTGTAATGCGAACTCTGCCCGAACCAGGTCTTCTTCTAACACTACCGGTCTCATGGAAACGATTCCATAGATTTTGAATAGCTCTTCGAGAAAATCCCAATTGCAAACCCACAGATCGCTGCGAATGACCTTCTTCAATCATTGTAACGACTCTGGTTGCTGTCAGCGAGTCCATATGACACCTGCGTGCTTGTGGCATATTGCAAAAGACGTTTCTGACTCGAGATATCAATGAACTCTGATAATTTCTAATAAACCAAGAAGCTAAGGAAAGCAAAACGTCAAAGAAAATGGAATCAAAATCTTCAAAAAGAATTTTAAATCAATTTTTATTTAAAATTGTTGCCAGCATTAGATGAATACTACAATATTAAAAAGTTTAGGTATCAAAGAGTTTGTATACTCAATATTTTACTACTTTCAATATGTAAATGTTTACAAAATTACACCAAAATGTAAAAATACCTCGTGGCCTTTATTCTGTTTTGAGTAGTATATATTTTATTTAAATTACTTGCTGGTTTTATTTAGATTAGGTACTTGCAATTTTGAGTAAAGCACTATACAAGCCTTGGCCCACTATGACTGCTTCGCTGGTCACGCTATGATTGCCTCGAGCTAGCCTAGCTACGCTCTAGGCCTTCGCCTGCGCTGTCGGCCATCATCAACGCGACCAGCAAAGTAGTCATTATAGACCGCGGCAGTAATGTACTATTATTGTATTGGTTTTTATTTTGGCCAGTTCTAGTTCGTTTCTTCTTGCATATAACTGAGCTGGTTATTTATGTTGTGGTACCAGGAGCGCAGGACTTCGTGGATATCGAGGGTAACCGCGAGTCAGGCGCGTGGTCGAGCCTGGAGGCGCGTGCGAAGCGCACGGGGCTGTGGGACGCCGTGCTGGCGTGCGCCGCCGCAGAGGTTCCGCCGCCCGCGCTCGCTAACAAACCTGCTCTGCTCAAGTATGTAACTCTACGTCAATGGCTGAATCATCATCATCAATCTGCTGCCTTTGTCCCGATTTATTTCGTGCGGGCGCAACATATCTTCTTTTTCCATTCTATTTATATTAGTAGTCATATCAGAAGTCACTCCCTTTCTAGCCATATCATCTTTCACAGAATCCATCCATCTTTGGTCTTCTACACTAATAGCCATCCACATACTTAAAACATAACATCACGCCTGTAATCTCCGAAGGGCTAGGCGGAAGTGTACCTAATATTACCTACACCCACTTTTCGCCAGTTATGTTTAAATCTCATGTAATAGAGGACAAGCCTATTGCCATCAACTGGGCATAAATCCAGACTCCGTAGCTGATACTGAGAAAATTCCTCGTGGAAAACCCAATAACAATTTGCCCGACCGGGGAATCGATCCCAGGATCCCATGCTCAGCAGTCGCGGTTGCGAACACTAGAGCAACGAGGTAGTTTTAAATATACTTAAAACACTGTAAATAACATGTTTTAGAACTAACTAGCTGACCCGGCGAACTTCGTACCGCCTAACAGTCAATGAATGTCTTGAAGCTATGTATTTTGCTGCATGGGGTGCACTCGTGTTGACTCTCTTTAGTGACTTATACTGCTTACTCTCTACCTTACCTACCTTCTTACTTACCCTACCTACCTATCCTACCCTTTTTAGAACTACTACTTTATCGTGTGGTTAGTGTCAGAGTTTTTATGCCGCCCATAGGCCTCTGACTAAACGAGTCTCTGTTTTTAGAACTAATATGGTTTTACGTTTCTTGTTACCTACCCTGAAAACTTTCTAAAGCTATAATCTATTATTATTCTATTGTTTCCGAATACCGGTACTAAAAAACAAATGTTCCACCAGGGCCACAGCACCTCGCAGAGCATTCCTGGATCTCCGACCGGGCCCGTTGATCACCGACCGACTGCCGACGCCTTTCGCCATCATATTCGCCACTACATTCTATACTTACAGGGTCTTTAGGGTGAGTTAGTTTTTCTATAGCAGACACTCTCGGAATAGTCCTAAAACATTCCTGCACTTACAGATCATGGTAAATGCACCTGACGTGTAAATCCAATACACTTCACAGTGTTTTGCCCAAACCATAAATGTTACTAAAATACTGTGTTATGTGTGTGCATGTTTTGTATGCAATACACTGTAACTCGTGTTACAGTGTATTGCTTTAATAGCGCTCATTTGATTATTTCGAGGCAGTTACATATCCCTATATTGATATTTTTCATTTTATAGTATGTAGAAGAAGATATGAGCACGTACAAAACACTGTATTTTAGTAACATTTATGGTTTGTTATGGCAAAATACTGTGATTGAAGTTAAAATGTATTGGATTTACACGTCAGCTTTCTCTTTTGTTACGCGGACTACTGGAACTCGGTACCAAGTCAGGGCAAAATACACTCACAATATCGTAAGTTTTTGTGGAGTCCTTGTCTTTATCACGGAAAATAGTAAGTGACAATGTAAGTGTAGCTATAAACCTTGAAAGCTTAAAACTGCGTTTTTTTTTAGTTCCCGTGCTGTCTAACCGGCGTAACCAAGTTTAATTTCTTGCTTGTTCTTGCTTACAGTGGCTGCTAGGCTGTGGATCTAATGTAGACTGGCTAGAAGACAGGTTCAGGCTGAGAGACGGACTGGACACGCTCACTAAATTAGTAGATCGCGGCGCGATGGCGCCCATTCTTGATAAGGTAAGAACTCACCCTACAGCACAGTAACTCATCGTTTTTAGGGTTCCGTACCTCAAAAGGAAAAAACGGAACCCTTATAAGATCACTTTGTTGTCCGTCCGTCCGTCCGTCTGTCAAGACCGTTTTTCTCAGGAACGCGTGGAGGTATCAAACTGAAATTTCTATATGATACTTAGTTCTACTGTCCCTGGAAGCTGTAGAAAAATCAACCTTCTAAGTCAACGCAATCAAAAGATACAGCCACTTAGGCCGCAAATTTCCGCAAATTTTCGAAACTCGCACGGGAATCAAAACCTACAGGGTACTTCCCGTGAACTTAGAATCTTGAAATTTTGTACGAAGTCACGTCTTATAGTACAGATATAGGAAAAATTACGAAAACCGTAAATTTTTAGTTTCGTCATATAAAAAAAAGTTATATACCCACAGGTTTGTACGGAACCCTCGGTGCGCGAGTCCAACTCGCACTTGACCGGTTTTTTTTTTCCCCTGAGGAAATTAGTGATTAGTTTGTAAAAAAATGTAAAAGCTTTTGTCCAGAAGTGTTGTCCTAAGTTACTCCTTATAAGATCAGCTATCTGCCCTTAAAAGTCCCGTCAAAATGGGTCCAGCCGCTTTGGAGATTAGCCGGAGCAAACAGAGAGACGGAGACAAAAATAAAAAATAAAAATTGTCATCAGTACCGTATATACTTTCATATTATTATACACTCAGTAAAAACTGTTATTACAATAATTACAAACAGACACTAAAATTTTATGTATTTATATAGATGTTTTCTTTATTGAAATAAATACTTAAATATATTCTATTCTATTGCAGGTATACCTCCCACAGGAGTTCGAGAGCGCACTCGCGCATGCGTGCAGCGACGACGCGATCGGTACCACAGTCATACGATTCCCTTAGTACTAACTCACTTCTCAATACGTCATGCCACCCTGGTAGGCAAGGGCCATCGTCGGTATACCTGGCACTTATGCAGATGCGTATAGTACTGCTAATAAGACTGCGGTCTTTTCACGGTTATTATAACATCTGACTTTGCATTTCTGTCAAAATCATACTGTGCTATAATCTTGTTACAATAAGGTTGCTGAGTCAGTGGTAAAAAATAACTGCGCGGACTGGAACGTATTTCTCGATAGCGATACGATGGTGACTTGCTAAATGGTGGTTTTACTAAAAGTACTCGGAGTACACATATCCGCATGATCTTTATTTCAAAGAAGTAGGGGTTACTTTCGTGCGGTTCAACGCTCAAACACGCGTCCAGACTTAATAAAATATCTGGAAATTTTTACTGCCCAAACTGCTTGCGTTCGCCCAGCTCAACACGTTTAGGAGTAACAGATATCAGCAAAAATCGCAATTAAACTTTTATGGTAAAAAGATGTGCCGACCAGCAAAATACTTCAAATTCTGCCTTCTCTATCTAAAAATGTGGGTCCATAATCAGTGTTACCAGGATCGCAGAAACTTTAAGTTGTAAATTATAGGAACTTCAACGTAATGTTCCTATGGAAAGTTGTTCCTAATTAAAAAAAAAAAAAGTTTTTGCTATCATTACTTTTTTTGAGATTTTTGAATCGATTTACAAGATCAATGGTCATCATCAAAATTAAATAAGTCAATTTGTTACTGCTAATCATGGAGAACTATTGGAATTGACAATCTTAACTAATTTGTAAGTTCTTTTTAATTTCTATTCGATATTTTGTAGTGCCAGTAAGTCTTAAAAAGGAATTGATATTATAAAATTAATTTAAAACAAGCACAAATAGTAGTCATATCATATCATTGTGAAAATGTATTTATTTTTAGAATTGTTATTGTTGTTCTTTTATGGCAACACATGAATTCGCACACAAGTGTTGTTAGCTGTGAAAATATTAAGTAACTATATTTCTGCCTACCTCCATGGGAGAAAAGCGTGAGTTTATGTATGTATGTTGTTTATTTTTAGAGTACTTATATCATTTGTTTATTGTTTAAGTATTATTTTTATTTCCCGTTAAACAAACGTATAATCAGGGTGTAAATAAATTTGTATTATTGTAAAACTACACACATCAAAAGTATCTAGGGATCAACATATATTTTTGCAATAACTTTTCTCCTGATTGATATTAATTAAAATTTTCTTTAAGGATTCATCAAATAAAGTGTTTTCGTTTGTCACAGTAACGATAAACCAAGTCACCTTTGCATTAATAAAGAAATTTGCCATTTTCCTAATAAAGGGATTTTTGACATTTAAACCACTGACATTAAAGTTCGAAAAAAAGACTGAAATAACAGTTTTCTTTAAAATTTTATTGGGTAACTTAAACAATTAATAATCCGTGTTTCTACCGCGAACACTAACAACACAAGAACATCGTTTTGGCATACTCAAAATGAGTTCATCCAAATCACGCTGTGGAATGGCCGCCCATGTTCATTGCAACAACAAAAAAAGGTCTTCTTGCGACTGGATACCCTCCATATTCGGCAGAGCTCTTCTCTGTAGCATATCCCATGCATGCTCAATCGGGTTCAAGTCTGGCGACTGAGCAGGCCAGGGCAGGACATTGATGTTAGCTGCGGCGAGAGTCTGTCTTACAACTCTTGCGGTGTGCGGTCGTGCATTATCATGCATTAACTGAAATAAGGGACCGATTTGCACTTGTAGAGGAACGATGACGTCTGATACAATCGTCTCAGCATAAATTTGAGCGTTGAGGTTGCCTCTGATCCAAATCAACTCAGTTCTTCCGCCGATCCAAATACCCGCCCATACCATGATGGTTCCACCACTATAAGGATGGACTTCCTGGCAGGATTTTAATCGCTGTTGGCGTCCAGGGGTTCTCCAGTGTCGTATACGTCTTGTATCCGGTCTCATACCAAAACGAGACTCATCAGAAAAGCACACGAAACGCCATTGTTCTTCTGCCCAATTTCTGTGTTCAAGAGCCCATTGATATCGAATCCTACGATTGTGCATTGCTATAGGTGGTACCCGTAGCGGTCTTCGGGAATGAAGGTTCACTTCATGCAAGCGGTTTCTGACTGTTTGGTCGCTAATTAAGTTCCCTGAAGAGTGATGAAGCCTCACGGCTAACATCATGGCGGTTATTGTTGGAGCTCTTCGAGTTAAGATTTGAATGTATCGGTCTTGTCTCCGTGTGGTGCAGCGATACCGTCCTCCATGGCGCTCAGCCACGGTACCAGTGCTTCGGTAACGTGTCCAAAGTCGACTGATAACACTCTGACTTGTATTCAGAGCTAAAGCCACAGTACGTTGCCGGGAACCAGCTTCTATCATTCCCACGGCTCTGAGCATTTCTTCCCTGCTTAAATCACGTCGCCGCTCCATAATAACGTTGGTTTTAATCAGTAGTAGGGAAACAGTAGCACTAATAATGTCTTCAATGCGTTGTATGTTTTTATAGGGAAAATATTGACAGCTTATTTTCATCTTTTACTCGAATTTGATTGAGAGTTCCTGATTCAAATTATGAAATGCACCAAAAAGGATCCATATAAATTTATAAAATCATAAATTTATTACAAAGCCACATCTCAATCTCAAGAAATCCGCATAAAAATGCTTGATCCCTAGACACTTTTGATGTGTGTATATCTCGAACTAATACCCACCAGAATTCACAACATCACAAGACTGTAAACTGTAAACAGATCTGTAAATAATGTAAATAAAGTACTAAATCAAATAGGTGCTCAAAACAATGTATATACCTATGTAGAAAGATTTTGTATTCAATTTATTGAAGTCCATACATTATATTAATTGTACACCATTTTAAAGTCCCGCCCACATTGAATGCAACTCGTTGCAGCAACGACGCGTTGTACAAGGTGTAAACGGACCCTTTACGAAGCCGTCAACCAAGCATTCTATAAAGTAACCCTACCGAAAAATCATTGCTGGGAAACGACTTTTTTTTGGAGTCTAAAATCACGTTCTACGGTAAAACTCAATGTGACGCACTCCAAACATTGTGGATGCATTGATAAGCAACGCGTCATGGAAGTATTTACAACCTTAAAAACTAGTATTTAAAAAATAATACTTGTTGAAGAAGTTGGAACTTTGACCTCCAACATCTCCGTAACTAGAAGGTTCCCAGGTGTGGTCCGGAACAAAAAAATGATCACAATGCAGGGAGAACAAGTGCCTTTCGCTTTCGTTAAGGGTATATTTACACCCTTAATATGGTATCTGATACTATTAAGCATTGAAACTGTTGCTGCAACGCACACTGTGTTACGGTCCTTTTACAATAGTTCCAATAAAGTTGCAGCATGATAAGTTTATTAAAATTAAATCAACATGCACAAGTGCCTTGTTGGTTTAGTGGTCGAAATCGCGACTGCTGAGCATGAGGCAGGACCTCTCGGTTCGATTCCCGGGTCGGGCAAATTGTTTTACATCAGGAATTTTTCAGTAGCAATCACGGAGTCTGAATTCGTGTCCGATTGATGGCAATAGGCTCGCCCCCTATTACATGGGACTGAAACATAACTGGCGAAATGTGGGTGTACTATTAGGTACACCTCTGCCTAATCCTTCGATATTACATTGATATTTATTCTCTTTACAATAAGGTTGCTTATTGGATTACTGCAGTTAGAATAAAACAGAACAGTCACTGTAAAAGGTGTTGTACAGTTGCATTTGATGTAAACCAACAAAATGAGCTTTTTATGCATAGTCCTATCTCGATAGTGAAAAACACATATTATATTGTGAAATTTATGAATGCGCTATCAAAATGTTACTTGTAAATTGTAATATATCCGGAATATACTTGTTTACTTACCATTTATGTACGTGCCATTTATATTGCTAGCCAATGAGTGTCTACATCGAAAATCGTATATCAATGAGACATTGTAAAAAAACCGATTTTAAACATAGAAAAAAAAACTTGTAAGGGATTTTAACGTTAAAGTCGTATGTTAATTTACCAACAAGTACTCTATGTTATTTACTTAAATTAACTTAATTATTTAGAGACTTGTTGGCAACATACCATATTAATTCAACGTTAAAACACTTATCAATGTGCAAAGACACACGAAAAGTGACTTTTTAATAGTCTTGGGTAAAGATACGTATTATTTACCGAAGGCGGACTAAATACCAACATATCATGTTATATCTACACATTTTAGCATTAATATGTTACTTTATGGATGTAGGATGTAGGCACATCTTTGGCTTCAGATTTTGTACCTAACTGTGGTCACAAATATAACTATATTATAACTATTTGTATTTGATTTGTAACGACCTCAATAACTCGTCCAAAGGTAGATAGGAAACTAACTTAAATTGTAATGTAGATAGATAAATGTTATTTTAAAATATAAATGTTGTTAAATATAAACTATTTGTTTTTTCTTGTTCTTTACCTCCCGTTTGAATTAACATGAAAGGTATAATATACTCTTAATATGATAGGAATAATTCAAATGAGAAACCTCTTTTACTACATAATACCACAACGCCTGCAATCCCCACAGGCTAGGCAGAGTAGGAGACGAATGTTGAGAAGACGCTGAGCGATTGACTGCTGCGTTGCGTGTCGTGGGGTCGATCGCCGCACGGAACAGAAAATTGATGGCCTACAGATAGTTGTTCCGGGTCTGGCTGTGTATGCATGTGAGTTTAATTGTTTGTAAACGCGCCCACGATACAGGAGATATTCCTAGTGTGGGGCAAGGTTTTATAAAAAAGAGGTGTACCGGGCACAAAACCCGATCCTGAGACATTATTTTACTGATAAATATCTGAGCCGTCGGTCCTGCGCCTGATGTTTCTCCGGTCGTATCGGACTAAGTGAGTGCATCTGTGCCTGTGCACTATAATATTTTTCTTTTATTTTATATATTAATAAAACTGAATGCACAAGTAAAAACTGTACAAAGACGAACTACTGTCACCGTAAGTCTACCTTAGGGTGATGCAGAGACAATTCCCAGTAGGTGCAATAACAGAAAACAAACTATAAAGTATATATATAATAATCGTATATAAATGACAATATACAAGTTTAAATGTTCGTCCTTTACTTTAAATACCATGACCCCGCACTATTCAATGCACCCTTCAGCACAATGTTTACATTAACCTTTTGACCGCCTATTGACGTCACATCAAAAAGTGCTCACGACGCCACGGATAACACGTCTAATTTGGATGCGGTGAAATTGTGGCTTGGGGTGGAGGGCACGCGCGTGTTTATGCTCAGGCGTTCAAAAGGCCCTACCGTAAAATGTGATTTTTCACACCGAAATAGAAGTCGTTTCACAGCAATAATTTTTAAAGTGTTACTTAGTTTGCTGTACATACAGAATGCTTGGTTGTCGGCTTCGTGATGGGTCCCTTTACACCCTGTATGCTACAGATTCATTGATAGCATCAATATTTTATTTTGGCTCATTAGTGCCCATAAATCAGAATTTGGGCTTCAGAAGTTTTTGAGGTATATCGTTTGAAGAGAGTCCTGCTGGAGTACGCTGGTGCCCGTAGCAGGAGCACGGCGTCGAGAGAGAACTTAACGCCATACTCATTCTATGCATATGTACAATTAGTACTCCAGTTGTGCTGCGCACCGCATCATAATTGTAACGCGAAGTTTTTGTCAATGATGCACAATCAGAGAGAGGGTTAGGGTTGCTATCTAAAATAAAAGGAACAAGAAAACAACTCGTATGTAGAACCACATTTATTTAGCGTACACAACCGAGTACTGAACAGATATACATTAGTAATATAACATTAAGTACAATTTTATTGAACAATGCAACATTTATATACATTCACCGACCACGCCCATCTACCCCAACCGCAATATTCATGTTTTTGATTTATTTTTACTTACATACACAAACTCACGCCTCTTCCCCACGCGGGCAGGCAGAAATTACAGAACGCTACCTGCTACGATCCTTACATGCTCCGTTTTCTCCAAAATAAATGATATTATCATATCAACAACATTTACAATGCTTAAATATAATAATTATAGAAAGAATTTGGAAGGTATTTTAGACAAGCATTAGAGTGGGTACACATATTCGACTCGGTTTACTTAGGCATAGCTCTGGGCGGTAAAATCGAATAAACGTTGAAATATGTTTGAGAAAAAATCCGCTCGACTTAGTTCAAATAATATAATTGAAGGTAGATGTCGAACGCAGTTTGCCAATGAAAGTCGAATATGTGTAGAAAATGCTTCAGGTTTGATTGTTTTTTAACAAATAATGTCGAATCGAATGTACGGATCCGAACATACAGCGTCTACCAGAAAGGTATGATCATATTTCAGGGTGTGATTCGGACCATCAATCTGAACAACTTTCTTCACTAAACCAACATCGTAATTTCGAAAAAAAAATCTGCTGTGCCACACAAAACTTCAATACCTACTCGACCATATGTATGGAACAGCTGATATTTTTTCATCTAACTCACTTAGATATGACCACTTCTTTCTGGTACACGCTGTATGTGTGGCAGTTTAGAAAATAAAAGTGGTATTTTAATGATTTGAATTCGACAAATACACTTTACAAGCAGCAGCTAAAATGGCTGCTTTAGCAGAATCATAATAGAATCATCATCTGCCTAGCCATTTCCCAACTATTTTGGGGTCGGCTTCCAGTCTAACCGGATGCAACTGAACACCAGTATTTTACATGGAGCGACTGCCTATTTGACAATATTATCAATTCGTAAAATGGTCACAAAGTGACAATTCATAATATTAACTGTTTCTATGATCTTTTTAAGAATTTTAACGTAGTTTATATTATTTATTCTATTATCGTTCTGCTAAATGGGCCATTTTAGACCTCCAGGACTTACGACCTGCAGAACTTCTACTGTAAATTAATGTTATAATATTGTATTTAATGGGTACATAAATCAGTTCTGTTAGACATCTAATAACATTCACAGAAATATAAAATAATAATAACAACATAATCACAATAATATAATACACAACAATACAATAATATATTAATTATCATTATTGACTAACTCTAATACAAACATAATACAAGACATCTTAATTATGAGAGCAGTTTTAACTAAACAATTTGATCATTATATCATCAAAGATTGAAATCGTCAGGAGCCCTCGCTGCACTCAGGTCACATGAAAAAAGAGTTAAGAGGAGCGCTTTCTGAAAGTTGGCAACGTCGCATAAAACTGTCAAATATTGCACCGTTTTCGTCAATTTTCTAATGTTACTGAACGAAATTATGAAACATCGTTGTTTTCCATAAAATAGTAATGTATTTTAATAGCGTGACATTGAATATTTAGTTTAAGGGTGTAAAAAAGCAACCGGCAACCTTCCAAACACTTAATTCAATGGTTTAATTGCAATTAATAACCAAAACATAATCTAGTATAGTAATATCGATTTATAAGCGAATACTTGTTCTTGAGTGGAGACCGCGAATCGGCAAGCGTAAGGTGGGACGCCCTCAGGCTCTGTGGAGCGATGATCTCCGCAGGGTGGCTGGTAGCAGCTGGATGAGAGTTGCCGGGAATCGAGTTGAGTGTCGTGCGATTGAAGAGGCCTATGTACAGCGGTGGACTGCTGTAGGCTGATGATTTACATTTGCGACGATGTCAACTTTCAAAATGCACACAGCCTTAACACTGAGAAGAGCGAGCTCGCACGATATACAAACACGATTTTCAGTAAGAGTGAGCGAGACGATGCTATTCCAATGTCATCGGCAACGAAGCAAATTCATGACCATTTTTTGACGAGGCAGAGCGAATGTAACGACTCAAATCTTTGTGTATTAAATATAATATTTTGACTAT
The DNA here is from genome assembly GCA_964057025.1 of Standfussiana lucernea. Taxonomy (NCBI): domain Eukaryota; kingdom Metazoa; phylum Arthropoda; class Insecta; order Lepidoptera; family Noctuidae; genus Standfussiana; species Standfussiana lucernea. Next base: position 1,754,317 of record OZ059798.1, read on the forward strand.
GCCGTTCTACAAACTATAATCGAACGTGATTATGTTGTTTAAAAAAATCTGAAGTTTAAATATTACTTTTAGTAAGATTCCACCATTATCACACAATATTTTGTTTTATTGCAAGTCTCTCTCTCAGTTTATCTCATGACCAGAGATCGGGATAGATAGACTATATTTGGCTAAACTTCAAGGAAGTAAGTAACATGTGTATAATACCACAATAAGTAACATGTGTAACATATGTATGTCAATTGCCAAAACATAGCGCACTACCTAATTTTTAACATCATGTATGTAATTATTACCTGTTTACGAATAAATGATTCTGATTCTAACTTAACAGCTTTATTTCGAAACTTAAAAATCGTTCCGGGATTTTATACGAAGTTATTATCTACACGTTACTTACTTCTTTGAAGTTTAGGCAAATATACTGCAACTATTCCGATCTCTGCTCATCACAAATCACTGTTTAATCTTAAATCCTCATTAATATCATAAGATACATTGGTCCCTACCAGTGTATCATGAAAACAGAATATTGCTTCACCAACCACATCATTCCTTAGTGCACTACGAAATATCATAAAACAACTTTACTGTTGTTATTAATCGTGATAACGTATTGTGTGTCTTAAACTGGATCAATTCATTTTCCCTCTCTTTCTGATATTTGGAACTAAACAAATGCATTGACAGGTGTAGGACCAAGTGTATTTTCTTTCATTTTTATGTTGCGAACGTAAACTTCAATTCTAGCGGTGTCTCGTGACAAAGATAGGGATTGACGTTTGCTTTAGGTGTAAGAGCTTGGGAAGCTAGCGAAATTTAAAAAAAATCTTAGATTTTTTGCAATTTTTATGTCAGTTTCAGAATGTATGCTAAACAATATGATTCGCGATAATCATTAAAAATATCAATACAACCCTCAAGTTAATTTAATCCCATTAAATGACTTTTTCATGAAATAGTCATGATCGATCATGGCGCTTGCAACAGCGTCGAAATATCAGGAGCTCACAATAATTGATAATCGCGGAAGATATCCCGTACGTGAAAGTGTAAAAAAAAATGTGATTTTTTAAAACTTGTTCACGATTAATAACAACAGACCACTTCACCGTTATAAGAGATTCACCTAAAAGAATAATAATTAGTTATGATTAGTCAGTAAAAGCAAGTGGGAATGTAACTCGTTATACATTACATTATTATCATAATTTGGAGCCAAAGTCAGATTTAGTCGAACAATTATTATTTTAAGTCAAAATTGGTTGATTACAGGCGACATAGCTAATATTGTATTTTGAACACATTTTTATCATTATTATTTTAGGCCTAGAGGGATGAAGATATGCGGAATATCAACAGTACACAAATGCACTTTCATCACAAAATTTTCACGGCGAAAAAATTTCTTGACCGTTGGCAGCATTCACGATTTTTTTTGACGTTTCATCACACTCCGATGAGTACACACCAAATTAATCACTCACTGTACAGTGAATTTATCTAATTTGCTTTTCTTATAAACAAGGCGCCTTTAATACAGAATGGCTTCATTAATTGAAAAAAAAAAAAAACGAATGTCAATAATCGCATCTGTTAATGTCAGCTTAACTCAAAAACTCCTAAACACATTTAGATACGGCTATTATCAATATAGATAGTTTTCTCTTATTGTAGGTACATAATTTCATATAATGAACTATTTTTTTAAATATCTGGTACATAACCTTTCCGTATTTGTGAGACAAGCCTTCAACATTAAAATATTAGTTAATATAGGTACATATTAACGATGTCGCCTCGTATCAATTCAGTATAACTACATGCTAGTGTATCGAGCGAAAATACAAGCTACGGTCCACTACTGAAGATCGTATGTCCTTTGCCAATCCGAACTGGAAACATAGAAAAACATGAAATTAGTCAAATATTTTTATAAAGGTCAGTTTCGCAGCACCCGCCTTTTGGGTGAGCTTTGTTGGGACAAAACAGGTTAAAAAAAAATACATTCATGATAATTTTGAATAAGATTTTGCTTATACCAAGTTGTGTCTCTCCGGTAACATGTTGTCATACCGTCAAACCACCGTTAAACTCAGGACGGACGATGATGTACTGAGAGTTTATTGAAGTAATGGTCTCCTTATATAGTAATTACTAAATGGTTTATATTACTAGGTTAATGGCCGGCTGTGGTATGTTATTGTTTATAATCAGGGTAATATTACAGTTTCCTATTTCTATCCAAACAATCTTCGGTTACCTTATAAATACAATTTTATGCCTGACTTATACCTATTACATCTCCTTCCTTTATTTAAAAAAAAAAGTTTTATTTATATTTTTTTTTTCATTTTTTTTTATTCGTTATACATTTTCTTCCAATTTTTAAGTACCAATTTAACTTTCCCATTATTTGATATTTCTTTATTTGGCCTTCAATCTCTTACTACTGCGTAGGGACCCGAAAACTGCTGAACTATCATAGTACTAATAGTATAGATACCTCTTTCAGTACAGGAACAGCTCTGGGAAGTACTTCGTGTAGGGAGGCACGGCTTGTTGGTAGGACTTCTGTCCGGCCGGGGAGCACGACCCTGACACCGGCAGTAGGGGCTCCGAGCTGATGGAGTTGAAGATCTCTTCGAGCTTGTCTTTGATCTCGTACTGGAAGGGGAGAACAATCGTTATTGTCGTAGGGTCTGCAGCACCGGTAGCACACTACATGAATTTGTGAAAAAGTCAGGAAACGTTCTAAGAACATGTAATTATTTCCTGCGAAATGTATTTTGCGATTTCTGACTTTTTTAGTACTTCAACCAAGGTTGGTCTCATGGAAGTTTTTGAGGATTGATTGGCATAAAAAAGTGTAAAATGGCCTTTTTTTGCTAACTGTACATTTAAAAAAATCTCTGAATGGGTTCAAAATTTCACGAAAAATTATACCACCACCACTACCTTAGACTATTTTCGTGTAGTTCCCCTTACTGCCCCGCTGAGAGTTTCCACCCTGTATACTAAATCAGCTTATAACGTTCGCCACCCAGCCGGGACACAGGCGTCTTCATAATCCACCACACGAGTGTGGAGTTTTTAGTTTTAAATCGTGCATTTCGTGGCGATGTTTGTGTTTGCATGTCGGTATTACCTTGGGCTGCGTGATGTGTTGCAGCTGGTGGAAGGGCGCGGTGCGGAAGGCGCTGTTGAGCGTGGCGCGGCGGCGCTCGGCGTCGCGCCGCTCGGCCGCGCTGGGCCCGCCCGCCGCGCGCCGCAGCGCCTCCAGGCTCACGCCCTCGCCGCCGCCGCCACCGCCCGACTGCGCCACACACGGACAGTTCAACAAAGCAACCACGTCATAGCTTGTGTTCACGCTGATGACAGCTTATGATGAATAATTTGGCAGTCATCTAATAATACATTACTGCCGCGGTCTATAATGACTACTTTGCTCGCGCTGATGATGGCCGACAGCGCAGCTCCAGGCCGACACAGCGCGGTCAGCGTGCAGCACTTGATGGACGAGCTGAGATAAAGGCCTCGACCTACGGTCTCGGCCTTTATCTCAGCTCGTCCATCAAGTGCTGCACGCTGACCGCGCTGTGTCGGCTTGGAGCTGCGCTACGCTGCGCTGTCGGCCATCATCAGCGCGACCAGCAAAGTAGTCATTATAGACCGCAGCAGTAATGTACTATTAAGTTCCTCTTAGTACTTATTTGTCAATGTATCTGGATATTATTATGCTGTGTAAATTGGAATAAAGGCAGGAGAATGATGATTAACGACTGAGTCTATTTTAAAGTGTAATTTTTCGCTTTGATACGCTAACAGGACAGTCTCCACTTTTCAATCACAGATCGTTTACAGTATTCAACAACAGTTACCGGTCGTTTCCTATGCGGCCTTCTCATGTCGTGTTCACTGTTGCGCGTGTCTTCATGTCCCCAACCCCAGAACTCAATGTCACTGCGCTGTGGAGGGGCGGATAGGTTAGGAAGGGAGGGGACAGGGAACAAGGAGAATTATAGAGAAACTATGTATTCAGGATGAGGCCTGAACCAGGATTCTATAAGTATAATCGATAATATTCCCAGAGCTGGGACACAGCCCTGTTCTTTGTGAGAGGGAGGGGGCTATAATCCACCATGCGGGCGCAATGCTGGTTGATAGTTGTCACCTGTCTTAGAATATTTGTTCGGGGCACATCGGTTTCCTTACGATGTTTTCCTACGCCATGTTGAGAGAAATAAATTACACTGAGCAAAGCGTCTGCTTGGGTTCAAACCCATGACCCCGTAAGTCGGCCCAAAACCATTTGGCGACCACTACTCCTGCTATGCACATTGCACGTGCAAATTCTTGGCACGTCATCAAGTTACTTCGATCGAACACTACCAAAATCTATCACTTGTATCTACAGTCAAATTAAAGTAATTACTTATGCAACCATTTGTATGCAATAAACAAGAATTTGAACGAAGTAAGAACCGTCAAAGAAAGTAAAGCTAAGAATTCTACATTTTTACAGTTGAAGGAATTACTAAACTACAGAATAAAAATATCGGCTCATAATTAATGTCTTTTACTAAAGTAAACACTTTGACTTGTTTACAGATACGGGTGTTAGAATTCTAACTATTGACAATTCTAACCTCTAGCAGTTACTAAACTACAGAATAAAAATCGTATCTTAATTTATGACTTTTACCCAAGTAAACACTTTGACTTGTTTATAGATACGGGTGTTGGTCTACACAGAGAATGATCGGTATTTACATATACGCCAAAGTGCTGCATGGCAGGCCGATAGTTGTGGTTGTACTTCTCGACGAACATCCGATACTCTTCGTCCAAGTCATCGTATTGGTGACGCTGGACCAGGTGATAATAACTTTTATTATATATCCAGGATTAAACTATACTATACAATAATACCCTATGGATCCTGACTTTTGGATAGCGGTAAGCCAATGTAGTGAAAGAAGCCGGAATATCGTTTTCATGTATGAAATGTATGAAAGATTCGGTCTGAAATTATTGGTCTCATTCATTTGAGACGAGTATGTATTGAAGTTTTGTATTGGAACAGGTGATTATTTTCTTGCGATAACGATGTTGGTTCCATGGAGCAAGTTCTTCAGTTTGCTGGTCTATACCTCACCCGTAAATTTAACAGCTCTCTGATACTCGCTGTTTATTAACACTGGTGCTAAGCACCCAGCATTTGGATCGAACAATAATTCGTTCGTGTTCGCACAACTCGCCTCCCGAGTCGTCGTTATACGTAGCTATAAATGACGCGCATCCTAGTAAAAATGGATTATTTGAACTTAGCAGCGGACGTGTTAAAGGATGTAATGGACAGGGAAGGATCACAGTATTTTTTTTTAAATTGTACTAGTCTAGTTTATTTTTACAAAAGTGCACATTATTCATTTGGATGCGACTATTATATTATCCATAATGGACGGATGGATGACCCCTATAACACAGGTTTTACTTAGCATGGGGGTCATTGATCATTTATTTGCTATTTGTACGCTTAAATTAAGTTACACCCTGTTATCTGTGTACTTTTTTTATGTGAAATAAATATTCTTTCTATTTATTTAGTGAAGTTTTTTTTTAGTACTGCGAAGAGTTGTTAATAAACAATTTCTCCATGGTTCAAAGGATCTTTTAGATTTAATAACCTCGTGTTCGATTTCTTAGCGCATATAAATTACTAGGGTCGCATAAGGCAGAAGAGCTGTATGTTATACTTAAACACTTACCCTTTGCACGCCGGGAGAGCTGTTAGCGCTGTCCAGTTCAGTTCCGGGCGCCGTGATCTCTGCTAAGCTGTCGCGACCTTGAACGGCACCTACAAAAGTATATAATAAAGCAATTTAAAAGGTAAACTAACGTGTTAACACTTTCAAATAATTCATTTTTACTTGTATGCACAAGTCATTAATAGCTACGTATAGCGACGACTCGGGAGGCGGGTTGTGCGCACACGAACGAATTATTGTTCGACCCATATGCTGGGTGCTTAGCACCGAGTGTGAATGAACGTTTAGGGAGGTGAAAAGAAACGGAGTTAATATTTTTGTCACATTATTTCAGTCTGGTATCACCCACGGCTGGGTATTGGGTCTCCTTTTTCTTCTGCCATATTTCTCGGTTCCGTGCATCCCTCATACAAACATTTGTTTCCATGAATATAATCAGCACTTGTCTACTGCCAGAACTTAAACCCGTCTACACGCGGGCGAATATATATTTTATTAAAACGTATTTGTTTAGAATGTATTGCGAATGTTCATTTGATTTTATAATTAGCAGTAATTTTTTTTGTCATTGGCAGATCAACCTATGAGGCTGGCTTCTACTTAACCGGACTATACTGTAGGTGTCTTGAGTGTAAGGCCCCCAGCCAGGGGCAGTCGCAGTCAATGCTGTTGATGGAAATTTATGGAGCTTCGTTCTTTGTTCAAAATTAAAATCGCTTCACTTTTTAGTCTAACTGTTACTTTTTTATTCAGTACTAGGCATAAAAGCTAGAATAATATATCCGTAAGGATTGAGGAGCCACTTCAGATGTTAAAAGGAAACTCACCCCCTTATTTAGTAGGATAATAATAATATTGTTATTTTTGCACGTGGGTATACTCGAGTGGGGGTTTGAAATAATCCCCGGGATCCCCTACTGGCATTGAAAGTGCCAAGCCAGGTGTGTCCGTATGTGAAATAGAATGTGCAGGTGTACAAGCAACGCACCGGCCTCCACCCAGCTGTGGCGGTGCGGCAGCGCCACGCTGGCGGCGCTGTACGGCGACGTGCTCGCCAGCCGCGACGCCTCCACGCCCTGCGCCTGCAGCGCCTCGCACAGCGCCATCTGCAATACATACACAAGGGATCTAACTATACATGTACATAAAGAAGGACATATAACACTGACGCTATTCGTGAGGTTCTTTAGAAAGGTCAGGTGCGTGGTACTCGCAACCGGTGTGCGTGTATGACCAGGTGTATGTACGAGGACGAGGCAAAAGCGGTATGTAAGGATCGTAGCAGGGGGCGCTCTGTGGTTTCTCTCTACCCCCATGGGATAAACTCGTGAGCGCGTGTCATTTTTTTTTGTTTATTCTTTTATACACCATATTTTTTTACTATAATTTAGTTTTCGTATCTGACTGTGACATCACTTTGGGACCTATCGGAATACCAGCGCTGTGTAACATCGATCGGTACTAATAATAATTGTATGGTGGTGGGTAGTTAGTTTACCTTGGTAAACACATCAGTCTGTCGTTGATCCACGTATTTCATTGACGTTACAAAAAGCACAGCGCTGTTCCCTCGCACAGTAGCGCCGGGAGCTGTATGAGCGTACCTGGTCCATCATGAGGTAAGGCAGCTTGCTGGGCATGCCGGCGGGCGGCAGCTCGGCGTACTCGGCGCGCAGCGGCGGCAGCAGCTGCGGCGCCTCCACGCGACGGGCCGCGATTATCTGACACACAACATATTGAAGATCAGAATAAAAAAGGAAACCAAAGCCAAGTTAAGTGCCAAGTTTAATCTCAAGCTGTTAGATAAAGTTCATTGGCGGCGGCGGGCAGCGGCAGCACGCGGGCCCACTGGGCGAGTTGCGCGCCCGCTGGGAGGGGGGGGGGGGAGTGGAGGGAGGCCTCTGCCCAGGAGTGGGAGAGAGTAGGCTAGTAAAAAAAGATAAATAAAAATGTTCGGGTCGCTAGTGTTTTATTACAATTTACCTTGTTGATATAGTCGGCGAGACGCGGCAGCGACATGACGTGCGGCAGCAGCGCGGCCAGCGCGACGCTGACGGCCTGCAGCTGGCACTGCTGCGCCACCGTCAGCACCGGGTTCGACAGGCTGGACTGCTGGATACTGACACAAAATAGAACAATACGGTTATTGTTTGGGACTTAGATTAAACGGATGTGCAATTGTATTGGTGGGCATCATCGCCTTTAGCAGCTCACAAAAGCTAAAATAAAATACTTACATCACATTTTGTTGGAGTAATGGAAAAATACTAGAAATATAGACGCTACGAACTAGAAATCTTTACAAAAAATTTACCTTTGATAGGTTAATTTTTTGTTTAATAACTGTTCAACCGTGAACATAATTACAATAGTTACACGCGCCAACAACAGCATCACAGCGTCAGCATTAAGAGCGACATACATTTGTTCCACGCGCCGGCAACACCGGCACACCGTCAGCGCTAAGAGGTGGCCTACTGAGATCTTCGCTTCATCGGCTCGATACACACACGGCACACATGTAAATGGGTATCAATGTGTATTTACCACAAAAATTGTATATAATTAAGTTCATAACTGTAATAAACTAGTCATCAAGCTGGAGTCGAGTGTGATTTATCTCCTATACCTCCTCTTACTGTGGCCAAGACACCTTTAGCCATCATCGGTCCTATGAGTCTGTGGGATCGGCAGTAAGAAAACCATTTCCTGTGTACATTGCACGACGTACACAACACCCTCTTCCTACCCAAATTCCGTCTGTTACCGTAGGTCTCCTTGTAACAGACTTCCCTCTCGTGTAACCAACGTAACTTACGTTTGGTATGGTTTGTATGGTAGGCTAGGGCGTTAGGATAACTTTTACTAGGGTGCTAAGTAGGTAATTACCATAGGGCTAGGATAATAGGGTGCTAGGTAGTTACTATTGGGCTAGGTTTGACGTCAGTTGGGTTTAGGTACTGATCCAGGCTCAATTGTCTCAAACGTAGTCACATCGTACGCACTTGGAATAACGGCCGTACTAAGCTGTAAGTCCCGGTGTGTACAATAACAGTTTTGGCCGAATTCAAAGGAAAACCACAATTTAGTTCATCGTCCCTATAGATTTTAATAAAATTATTCTTTTGAATAAAGAGAGCTGACATACATTTGGTCTGGTAAGGAATACATGATAAAGAAAAATAAAGACTTCTTGAACAATTCATAACAATACCTAACATCACGCCTGTAATCCCCGAAGGTTGGGCAGAGGTGTACCTAATAGTACACCCACATTTCGTCAGTTATGTTTAAGTCCCATGTAATATGGAGCGAGTCTTTAGCCATCATCCGGTCACAAATCCAGACTCCGTGGCTGCTACTGAGAAATTCCTGATGGAAAAACCCAATAACACTTTGCCCGACCCGGGAATCGACCTTCGCACCTCATGCTCAGCAGTCGCGATTGCGACCACTAGTCCAACAAGGCAGCCATTCGTGTGTTCAAAATATGATTTTAAAACGTCAGTCATAGTACTTACTTACATATGAGCTCTTGGCTAAATAATAACAGCCGCTCGGATCAATCTTCAGGTTAAGCCACGCTTGCCTATGTTGGTCTGTGGATGGGTGACCACCCGTACCATACCGAGATTCCTCCGTGCCTCAGAAAGCACGTTAAGATCTTTGAAAGTCGTTACAGGTAGTCAGTGGCTAGAGTCTGACAACGAGTCTTACCAAGGGGTTTCGTATTATCCAATACTAACTGGATTGTGGCGGTCAGATAGGCAGTCGCTCAATGTAAAATACTGGTATTCAGCTGCATCCGGTTAGACTGGAAGCCGACCCTAACATAGTTGGGAAAAGGCTAGGCAGATGATGAGTCATAGTACTTACGCCAGTATAAGCTGCATGATGTCACACACAGTCTCCTCGGAACCCAGCTCGATACAGATGAGCGCTAGGGTCGTGTAGATCGCCTCCACGTTCTCCAGCGTGTTGGATTCTAGCTGCAGACCTGACGACACCACATAATCCACGATTAAATATGAACATTCTTTATTAATGTAACTTCCGTATCAAACGGACTGGATAAAAGTTATGAGTGTTAAAATTTATCAAAATCAAGCTTAATCATATTTTTTTTTTTGCGATGTGGAAAGACTCGTACTGATTAAAACCATACCGGTGTTCCCTCGCACACTTGTGTCGGGGGGCAGCGGGAAATAGTGCGACTTCCGCTGCCCCGGACTAGTGCCGGCCCGCTTCACCTGCGGGCCTCGCCCCGTGTGAGGTGTACAAAACTCTCCCCGTTGCCTCACGGAGGCGTGCGATGGGGGGCACCTGTCGCCCCTGAACCAGTTTAGGGGGGCCTGAAGAGGGCGTTATCTGCCCTCTGCCAACGCACGGTGCGTCTGTAGCGGGATGGGCGGGAGCTTGTCATCTCCCTCTCCCTTTCTGCAGCTTCCTTCTGCGACATGTGCGACAGTTCCGTAGCACATTACCGCATCCCAGGACTCTGCGCTGCCGAGCATCGAGCGAGCAACGGTCGGCAGCGACAGGTCTCCCCCAGCTCTGTAAGGTCGGGCACGGCGCGGGCCACTCGGGCAGCGTGTGCCGCGCCGTGTCCCGCAGACAGGGCCGCAGTGGCCGAGTGTCGCGGCCGGAATGCGGAGTGGCGAGGGAAGCTAGCGAGCCTCCCCCGCCACTCCGAATTTAAAATAACCTAAACTAACTAACTTAACAATAAACTAAAAAATGCCGTCAAAAAACTCCTCCGAAACGCTACCGGTAATGACACCAAGAGACTGGCGGGCGTTGCCACGTTGTATGGCAACGCTTAGCCAGGGTAAAAGTCAGTCGTTGGGTCTAGTTGGGTGGGAGGTGTCATCTAAGCATTTTGAAATTTCTTTGAAAAGGCTGCGAGCACTCGGACCCCACGGTCCTATTTTTCAACACCAAACGCCTCGAAAATGTAGTGACCAATATGGTTACAATGGAGTGTAATTTTTCAAGCTCACGTGGAGGGAAAGTACTCCAAATATTGGAGATAGTAAATTTTACTCAAAGGAAACATTTGTTTGTTTTTAAAAAGAAACAGAGATTTTCGAAAAGTCGCTTGCCATACTCCGGAATCGAACCGGCAAAAAATTGACAAAATAACACTATTGATACTTACATAGAGAGACAGTTTATATATACGAATACAGCGTGTACCAAAAAGGTGCGGTCATATTTCAGGGTGTGATTCAGACCATCAAGCAGATATTTTTTTTGCGATTTCTATGAAGGTCCCATGGAGAAAGTTCATTTGATGGTCTGAATTACACTCACACCTTTCTGGTACACGCTGTATATAAAAAACTTAAGAGATTGATTGTTCTAACGCGCTAATCTCTGGAACTAACAGTCAGACTTGAAAAAAATCTTTGCATTTGATAACCCAATTGTTGAGGAAGGATATAGGTATTGTAATATCACGCTGCGGCCCTTAGGAGCCGAGCGGCGGGTGAAACCGCAGAGCAGTTTTTATTGAACAAAAGCTGCTCGGTAAATCTCGTGTGATTAGTTAATAGTCTTACACATACACAGTCATGACTGTTCTCAACAAATACAAAATTTGGAACCCGTAGGTTAGTGTGCTTACCTTCATACAGCGAGTTGAACAGAGCGTAGCCATGCTTGCCGATGAAGATGAGATCCTGTCGCGAACACTTCTCTATTATCAGGCCGAGCTCGATATACTCCACGCTGGAAACAAAGACATAAGTGTGCTACAGTTTTAAAAATGACTTGAGAATCACAGGATTGTGGACTAGAAACGTCTTTTTTTAATTTATCGGTGAAAAATGCCTTTCGCTAACCGTACCGTCCGGGGAGACGATTTGGTTATGTGGGGCTTGCACCCAGTGGACGACAAGGCCTGGGACAGGTCCGGCAGGTACTCACCACACCCTCAGCAGCCTGGGCGCGTTGGCGCGGCGGTCCAGCAGGGTGTGCAGTATGCGCTGCAGCAGGGCGCGCGCGCGCGGCTCGGGCGTGGCCGCCACGCGCAGCAGCGCCTCCAGGAAGGCGGCCGGGAAGGCCTGGGACAGGTCCGGCAGGTACTCACCACACCCTCAGCAGCCTGGGCGCGTTGGCGCGGCGGTCCAGCAGGGTGTGCAGTATGCGCTGCAGCAGGGCGCGCGCGCGCGGCTCGGGCGTGGCCGCCACGCGCAGCAGCGCCTCCAGGAAGGCGGCCGGGAAGGCCTGGGACAGGTCCGGCAGGTACTCACCACACCCTCAGCAGCCTGGGCGCGTTGGCGCGGCGGTCCAGCAGGGTGTGCAGTATGCGCTGCAGCAGGGCGCGCGCGCGCGGCTCGGGCGTGGCCGCCACGCGCAGCAGCGCCTCCAGGAAGGCGGCCGGGAAGGCCTGGGACAGGTCCGGCAGGTACTCACCACACCCTCAGCAGCCTGGGCGCGTTGGCGCGGCGGTCCAGCAGGGTGTGCAGTATGCGCTGCAGCAGGGCGCGCGCGCGCGGCTCGGGCGTGGCCGCCACGCGCAGCAGCGCCTCCAGGAAGGCGGCCGGGAAGGCCTGGGACAGGTCCGGCAGGTACTCACCACACCCTCAGCAGCCTGGGCGCGTTGGCGCGGCGGTCCAGCAGGGTGTGCAGTATGCGCTGCAGCAGGGCGCGCGCGCGCGGCTCGGGCGTGGCCGCCACGCGCAGCAGCGCCTCCAGGAAGGCGGCCGGGAAGGCCTGGGACAGGTCCGGCAGGTACTCACCACACCCTCAGCAGCCTGGGCGCGTTGGCGCGGCGGTCCAGCAGGGTGTGCAGTATGCGCTGCAGCAGGGCGCGCGCGCGCGGCTCGGGCGTGGCCGCCACGCGCAGCAGCGCCTCCAGGAAGGCGGCCGGGAAGGCCTGGGACAGGTCCGGCAGGTACTCACCACACCCTCAGCAGCCTGGGCGCGTTGGCGCGGCGGTCCAGCAGGGTGTGCAGTATGCGCTGCAGCAGGGCGCGCGCGCGCGGCTCGGGCGTGGCCGCCACGCGCAGCAGCGCCTCCAGGAAGGCGGCCGGGAAGGCCTGGGACAGGTCCGGCAGGTACTCACCACACCCTCAGCAGCCTGGGCGCGTTGGCGCGGCGGTCCAGCAGGGTGTGCAGTATGCGCTGCAGCAGGGCGCGCGCGCGCGGCTCGGGCGTGGCCGCCACGCGCAGCAGCGCCTCCAGGAAGGCGGCCGGGAAGGCCTGGGACAGGTCCGGCAGGTACTCACCACACCCTCAGCAGCCTGGGCGCGTTGGCGCGGCGGTCCAGCAGGGTGTGCAGTATGCGCTGCAGCAGGGCGCGCGCGCGCGGCTCGGGCGTGGCCGCCACGCGCAGCAGCGCCTCCAGGAAGGCGGCCGGGAAGGCCTGGGACAGGTCCGGCAGGTACTCACCACACCCTCAGCAGCCTGGGCGCGTTGGCGCGGCGGTCCAGCAGGGTGTGCAGTATGCGCTGCAGCAGGGCGCGCGCGCGCGGCTCGGGCGTGGCCGCCACGCGCAGCAGCGCCTCCAGGAAGGCGGCCGGGAAGGCCTGGGACAGGTCCGGCAGGTACTCACCACACCCTCAGCAGCCTGGGCGCGTTGGCGCGGCGGTCCAGCAGGGTGTGCAGTATGCGCTGCAGCAGGGCGCGCGCGCGCGGCTCGGGCGTGGCCGCCACGCGCAGCAGCGCCTCCAGGAAGGCGGCCGGGAAGGCCTGGGACAGGTCCGGCAGGTACTCACCACACCCTCAGCAGCCTGGGCGCGTTGGCGCGGCGGTCCAGCAGGGTGTGCAGTATGCGCTGCAGCAGGGCGCGCGCGCGCGGCTCGGGCGTGGCCGCCACGCGCAGCAGCGCCTCCAGGAAGGCGGCCGGGAAGGCCTGGGACAGGTCCGGCAGGTACTCACCACACCCTCAGCAGCCTGGGCGCGTTGGCGCGGCGGTCCAGCAGGGTGTGCAGTATGCGCTGCAGCAGGGCGCGCGCGCGCGGCTCGGGCGTGGCCGCCACGCGCAGCAGCGCCTCCAGGAAGGCGGCCGGGAAGGCCTGGGACAGGTCCGGCAGGTACTCACCACACCCTCAGCAGCCAGGGCGCGTTGGCGCGGCGGTCCAGCAGGGTGTGCAGTATGCGCTGCAGCAGGGCGCGCGCGCGCGGCTCGGGCGTGGCCGCCACGCGCAGCAGCGCCTCCAGGAAGGCGGCCGGGAAGGCCTGGGACAGGTCCGGCAGGTACTCACCACACCCTCAGCAGCCTGGGCGCGTTGGCGCGGCGGTCCAGCAGGGTGTGCAGTATGCGCTGCAGCAGGGCGCGCGCGCGCGGCTCGGGCGTGGCCGCCACGCGCAGCAGCGCCTCCAGGAAGGCGGCCGGGAAGGCCTGGGACAGGTCCGGCAGGTACTCACCACACCCTCAGCAGCCTGGGCGCGTTGGCGCGGCGGTCCAGCAGGGTGTGCAGTATGCGCTGCAGCAGGGCGCGCGCGCGCGGCTCGGGCGTGGCCGCCACGCGCAGCAGCGCCTCCAGGAAGGCGGCCGGGAAGGCCTGGGACAGGTCCGGCAGGTACTCACCACACCCTCAGCAGCCTGGGCGCGTTGGCGCGGCGGTCCAGCAGGGTGTGCAGTATGCGCTGCAGCAGGGCGCGCGCGCGCGGCTCGGGCGTGGCCGCCACGCGCAGCAGCGCCTCCAGGAAGGCGGCCGGGAAGGCCTGGGACAGGTCCGGCAGGTACTCACCACACCCTCAGCAGCCTGGGCGCGTTGGCGCGGCGGTCCAGCAGGGTGTGCAGTATGCGCTGCAGCAGGGCGCGCGCGCGCGGCTCGGGCGTGGCCGCCACGCGCAGCAGCGCCTCCAGGAAGGCGGCCGGGAAGGCCTGGGACAGGTCCGGCAGGTACTCACCACACCCTCAGCAGCCTGGGCGCGTTGGCGCGGCGGTCCAGCAGGGTGTGCAGTATGCGCTGCAGCAGGGCGCGCGCGCGCGGCTCGGGCGTGGCCGCCACGCGCAGCAGCGCCTCCAGGAAGGCGGCCGGGAAGGCCTTGGACAGCTCGGTGGTGCGGTACGTCGTGCCCACCTAGGGGGAGGAAGGGTGTTGGTATTGTATTAAGAGTCCCTATCAATTTCGTCGCACTACTAGTTTAGGTGACTACGGATCAATGTGTGCGTATGAGCGTCGCTGACGATCGTAGTGTGCGTTGTACGGCAGAGCAGCGGGAGCAAACAATCTTGGTCCGTAACCGTTATAGGCAAATAAAATCTGCATTTATGCTGCATATTTTTTTAATGTTATACAACGTGGAAGGGACACCGACACTAAAACGGTAACCACGTATTCAGTAATCTGTACGTGACAGTCCATCATTATTAAATATTTTATTACAATTAAATAAGTAGTAAAAAGAAATATAATAAATTGAATTGGGTAGAAAAACACCTTAAGTTTTATAATATTTTCAACAAATTCTTACAAGTAGACGACGGTTTTGTGCATAATTTAATTGGGTTTTTTCAGTGGGAAGCACTTGTTTCTTAAGGTACTAATTCATTTAATTTTAAAATAAAAAATCGTAGACTTACTAATATACTGTATACCCATTATGTATGATTTTTCTCAGATTATAATTCATTACCAGTTAGCCAAAAAGCGATTGAAAAACGTTCTCGACTCCCTCGTGTGTGTGCGCGCGTATATTATACTCTTTGTTGCTTCTCTGTGTGAGCTGCGTAACCTTTCTATCCACGGAGCAGTAAATAAAACATGAAAATCCAAGTTGGCGACCAGAAGAATTTTGTTTTTCCTCCATGGGTATCGATTTTATGGTTTCCGGGGTCGGTGATAACGAAAATGAGAATCCAAGATGGCCCCGACGAAAATAAGAAATGAGTACTTAAGAGGAAGTCTGAAAGTGGCACCGGTGACTGAAAAGATGTGCGGTAATCGGTTGTCGGGGTATGGGCATGTGATGCGGAGGAATGAGGTATCGTGAGGAAAGTTCTGAGTATGAATGTGGATGGGTATAAGAGTAGAGAAAGACCAAAGAAACGATGGATGGACTGTGTGAAGGATGATATGGCTAGAAAGGAGGTGTCTAATGAGATGACAAGTATTGAGAATTATGGAAGAAGACATGCTGCGCCGACTCCAAAAAAATTGGGATATATGGGGATGGGTGTGGTTATTTTTTCACCTATTAAAATATTTTAAGCTGGATTTAAGTTGGATTGAGGGCTCCAGTCTGACAGAAGACTGGTACCTCCCAGTTTCTACCACGTCCTACCTTCAACAGAGACTTCAGTAGTATGCTCTCTTGTTGGCTCGCTGACTGGACGGAAAGTACAAGAATCGCGTTAAAAAACTTTGTAGGTGTGTTAAACTATGATGATTTACCTTCAACAGAGACTTGAGGAGTATGCTCTGCAGCATGGCGTCTGCCTTGGTGCCCTTGTTGGCTCGCTGACTGGACGGCACCTTGTTGATGATGAACATCATGATGTCTATCTTCTGGAAGTCTGGCAGGTGGTCTGCGAACTCTCCTAGAGCATTGATCAGGGCTTCTTGGTAGAGCTTTTCGTCTGTTTCTTTCTGTAGGTAGAAAATGTACTTGTTTAGAATCAAAATGCAAATAGGGCCTTTAGTGTGAGACCCAACAAGTCTCAATACTCTTGCACAATGACATCTTCCAAGCTCATCGTGATGTGCGAACCTCAAGCGGCGTAAATACAGGGTGGAAACTTTCAGCGGGGCAGTACGCGGAAGTATCTTAACCAATGCAGCTTCACGAAAATGGTCTTAGGAGACTATTTAATAAATTTTTCGTGAAATTTTGATCTCCATTCCTAGATTTTCAAAAAAAAAATACAGTTGAAAGTTTCCACCCTGTATAGTAACTTTTGTGGAAACTATATTTTCCGAGCCGTTTGGGGTTGAAACTCTGGGGCCGTGTGGTCCGAGTGCTCACAGCCTTTTTAACGAAATTTCTAAACATCTAGTTATCGCTTCTCGTGGCCTAAGGCGATAGCGATTACACTTACCTCAGAATCTCTAGCGACTGACGCTCTCAAGTTAGTCAGCAGATTGTTGATGATCTCCAATACTGATGGACCTGTAAGAAGAGAAACGTAATAGGGTAAACATTATGAAATAACAAGAAAGTTTTGTATAAAGTATGCCCGTTGAGCTGTTGGATACCGTTTCCATGAGAAAATAAGTGTCTATTGTGGACCGTGTAGGACATATGTGAGGTGCACAGTGGACCACGCTAGCCACGTGTGTGGTACACAGTGGACCACACTGGCCATGTGTGTACGTACCCACACTATCTCCGGCGGCAATAGCCACAATATTGCTGAGTACAGTGGCCCTGGCGGCGCGAACTCTTGTGTTGTCTCGCGCGTCGCCTGTGTTGTTGCCGCCGGCGTCTAGATGCTGCATCAGGGCTTCTACTACGCTGTACGAGTATTGCGCCTGGAAAGAACATACAGAGAAAATTATGAAACATCCAATGAAATAGAAAATTGACCGAACTACATACTTCAAACCGTGAATTCATCATACGCTGAGCTTAAATCACGGACAGGCGACGTAGTTCCAAAATTAAAAAAAAATAATTGTCTATGTCGTCAACGAAGCAGTGGTTTTCATAACTTTGATGGCCAATATTTACAACAGCATGATCACCTATAAAGTTCCTACTGCAGGGACACAGGCCTTCTCTATGAGATGTAGACCTTAAACCTCTCTCCTGACCCCGTGTATGTACTCGGGGTCGCACAGTGGATCGTCCCCATACAAGAGGTTGGACATATAATCAAAAATTGAAAAAGTATTTAATTTAAAAAAAAATAATAAACAGTTGCATTCCTCTACTGAAGAACAACAAAAATAGTTACTACGCTTTTTTTATTTGAACACTTTAGGAGCAAATCGATAAAATCTGTTATTTTTGTATGTAACGAACACAAAAATGTCTGTATCTCATGATTCCCTCGCTTGTTTCGATTTGCGGTTTTAATTACTGTTATTTAACTATTTTATGCCACATTTTTTTCAAGGACACATGGTGCCCCCCCTCCAGAGTACCCCTCCCGAGATAATTTGCCTATAGTAACTATCTTTGTTATTGTATTACTGATGGAATAGAGGTACATTTTGTATACTTATTACTGAGAATTGGTCATCACTAAGCAGTTCCTTAAATAACAGGTGCATTAGTGAGTACTTTAACGACTTATTAACGCTTTTGTTGCAATTTAACAAAAGCGTTAATAAGTCATTAAGTAACGACTACCCGTACTTGCTTAATGGATTTGCTCCTAAAGTGTTAACAATTTTTGTTGTTCTTTAGTAGAAAAAGTAATTACAACTGTTTTTTTTTTGTTTTTTAAATTAAATACTTTTTCAATTTTTGATTCTATGTCCAACCTCTTGTATGGGGACGATCCACTGTGGGTCGGCCGCAATACGTTTTGTTTTTCCATTATCTCCTGTCAGACGTCACGGCGTCTTTCTTATCATTTCTCACATAAGAGCACAATAATATTCTAAATTATGTAAATGATTAAATTCAACACGGTTAGCACAAAAAAAAATCAGTTGGTTGCCGTTATTTATCAAAGATTAAATAAAAATGAAATCTTACCTGAATCGAAAACATGATAATCTTGAAGGTGTGTACAGCGAAGTCGTTCGGAATCCACAGCTCGTGTCGGTCGAAGTGTCTGTAATAATGAGAAAAACATAATAATAACATTTTCATCTACTGGCTTCTGCCCACGGCTTTGCCCGCGTGTAGGCTGGAAATTACCCAACGAGCAATTACTACTGGGATAAAAAGTATCTTCTTCTTTATCGTGTGGTTAGTGCCTAACCTGGTGTCAGAGTTTTATGCCGCCCATGGGTTTCTGACATGGCTTTACATGCCGTCGAGAAATATACCTCAGTTATGCTGATTTGCTCACGATGTTTTCCTTCACCGAACCAAGTGATAATTATACACTACGCACATGATTCCGAAAAATCAGAGGTGCGTGTCTTGGGATCGAACTCGAGACCTATGACTTAGCGGTCCGATTGTCACACCACTAAGCTATCACTGCTTGTATATTGATCAATACGTAAAGAGATAAGAGACAGGCCGACAAACAAACACACAGGTTTACTGTCTGCTATTATTAAGTGCGTGTATTTATATCTAAGCATGATCAAATTACACCATTCAGTGCACTTGCGGTCAGCACAAGTTATGTTATGTTTTATACATAGGAGATGAGCTCATTAGTTAACAATACGTTTTGCTCGCGGCTCAGTTTGCGTTATTTATGGTCAGCAATTATCCCACGGGAACGTTTAAAATGTAGCCTATGACACTCGAGAAAAATGTAGCTTACCTTGAGTGAAAGACTTTTAGGAATCGGATCAGTAGATCCGAAGATTACCCCCTTTTTGGTTCTACGAGTGGAACTGAACTGACAGAACTGGCAGAGGTCCGGAAGTCTGACAACCTCAACCAAGGGGTTTCTTATTATAGTACTAACTGGGTAGTGGAGGTCAGATTGGCAATCGCTCCATGTAAAATACTGGTATTCAGCTGCATCCGGCTTGACTGGAAGCCGACCCCAACATGGTTGGGAAAAGGTAAAGAAGGAGAGTTATTCTCGACGCGCAGACATGTGTCGGCGTAGTAACACTTACGTGAGCACGGGCCGCAGGACGCTGCGGATGTGCCCGAAGAAGGCGCGGCCCACCAGCTCGCGCAGACACGTGTCGGCGTAGTAACACTTACGTGAGCACGGGCCGCAGGACGCTGCGGATGTGCCCGAAGGAGGCGCGGCCCACCAGCTCGCGCAGACACGTGTCGGCGTAGTAACACTTACGTGAGCACGGGCCGCAGGACGCTGCGGATGTGCCCGAAGGAGGCGCGGCCCACCAGCTCGCGCAGACACGTGTCGGCGTAGTAACACTTACGTGAGCACGGGCCGCAGGACGCTGCGGATGTGCCCGAAGGAGGCGCGGCCCACCAGCTCGCGCAGACACGTGTCGGCGTAGTAACACTTACGTGAGCACGGGCCGCAGGACGCTGCGGATGTGCCCGAAGGAGGCGCGGCCCACCAGCTCGCGCAGACACGTGTCGGCGTAGTAACACTTACGTGAGCACGGGCCGCAGGACGCTGCGGATGTGCCCGAAGGAGGCGCGGCCCACCAGCTCGCGCAGACACGTGTCGGCGTAGTAACACTTACGTGAGCACGGGCCGCAGGACGCTGCGGATGTGCCCGAAGGAGGCGCGGCCCACCAGCTCGCGCAGACACGTGTCGGCGTAGTAACACTTACGTGAGCACGGGCCGCAGGACGCTGCGGATGTGCCCGAAGGAGGCGCGGCCCACCAGCTCGCGCAGACACGTGTCGGCGTAGTAACACTTACGTGAGCACGGGCCGCAGGACGCTGCGGATGTGCCCGAAGGAGGCGCGGCCCACCAGCTCGCGCAGACACGTGTCGGCGTAGTAACACTTACGTGAGCACGGGCCGCAGGACGCTGCGGATGTGCCCGAAGGAGGCGCGGCCCACCAGCTCGCGCAGACACGTGTCGGCGTAGTAACACTTACGTGAGCACGGGCCGCAGGACGCTGCGGATGTGCCCGAAGGAGGCGCGGCCCACCAGCTCGCGCAGACACGTGTCGGCGTAGTAACACTTACGTGAGCACGGGCCGCAGGACGCTGCGGATGTGCCCGAAGGAGGCGCGGCCCACCAGCTCGCGCAGACACGTGTCGGCGTAGTAACACTTACGTGAGCACGGGCCGCAGGACGCTGCGGATGTGCCCGAAGGAGGCGCGGCCCACCAGCTCGCGCAGACACGTGTCGGCGTAGTAACACTTACGTGAGCACGGGCCGCAGGACGCTGCGGATGTGCCCGAAGGAGGCGCGGCCCACCAGCTCGCGCAGACACGTGTCGGCGTAGTAACACTTACGTGAGCACGGGCCGCAGGACGCTGCGGATGTGCCCGAAGGAGGCGCGGCCCACCAGCTCGCGCAGACACGTGTCGGCGTAGTAACACTTACGTGAGCACGGGCCGCAGGACGCTGCGGATGTGCCCGAAGGAGGCGCGGCCCACCAGCTCGCGCAGACACGTGTCGGCGTAGTAACACTTACGTGAGCACGGGCCGCAGGACGCTGCGGATGTGCCCGAAGGAGGCGCGGCCCACCAGCTCGCGCAGACACGTGTCGGCGTAGTAACACTTACGTGAGCACGGGCCGCAGGACGCTGCGGATGTGCCCGAAGGAGGCGCGGCCCACCAGCTCGCGCAGACACGTGTCGGCGTAGTAACACTTACGTGAGCACGGGCCGCAGGACGCTGCGGATGTGCCCGAAGGAGGCGCGGCCCACCAGCTCGCGCAGACACGTGTCGGCGTAGTAACACTTACGTGAGCACGGGCCGCAGGACGCTGCGGATGTGCCCGAAGGAGGCGCGGCCCACCAGCTCGCGCAGACACGTGTCGGCGTAGTAACACTTACGTGAGCACGGGCCGCAGGACGCTGCGGATGTGCCCGAAGGAGGCGCGGCCCACCAGCTCGCGCAGACACGTGTCGGCGTAGTAACACTTACGTGAGCACGGGCCGCAGGACGCTGCGGATGTGCCCGAAGGAGGCGCGGCCCACCAGCTCGCGCAGACACGCCTCCGCCAGACGCGCCGGCTCTTCTTCTCCCGCGCCCCCCGCGCTGCCCTCCATGCACAATACTGTGTCGTATTTCTCCGCAGTCTGGAGCAACACATGGATTAGTATTGAACATAACAAAAAACATGTCTTTCATCGCTAAACCTGACCGAAGATAATTTACCTGCATATTGTAAAGTAGAGAAGGCACAATCTTGTCCATATGTTGAGCCTCCCAGATGTTTTCCACCAAGTCATCCGACACGGTTTTTCTAATCACACCCTGAAACAAAGGATGGACATGTTAAAGAACTACTCTCTCTTTCTCTCATCTAATCGTTCGACGAAGCTCCCTACAACTCTATTCCTACAGGCTTCCCTTCGGAACAATCACTCTATGTAGTGTAGTAAATAGTGTACCTAATATATATTTTTAACCAACTTCCAAAAGGAGGAGATTATCAATTCGTCTAAATGTATTTTTTTGTTTTAAATAATACAATACATTTTTGACTGTTCCATCGTCGTGGTCGCTGATAGATTGTCACGTTGGCGCTAATATTTTGTTTAAGAAGAGGGTACCCCGTGAAGTTCAAATTGTCTTACGTTTTTGACCATTTCATTAGAAAGTAATTTATTGGGATTAAACCCTCTAAGTTCATTTAATACTATTAAATTACTTTTTATTTGTTGATGTTGATGATTTTAATGGCAATAAAGCCATATCAGCAAAGCCATATTTAAAAAAAACCGAATAACACTTTGTCTGACCTGGGAATCTAACCTAGGACGTCATGTTCAGCAGTACCACTAGACCAACGAGGTAGAACATACCTGCTTAAAACAAATTATTATGTTTGTGTTACAAATGAGCTATTACTCATTTTGGGAGTAATGGCCGTCGAATGACGTACGGAAGGAAGGAAGCGTAGTGCTTATCGATAAATCATATTATTTTAACATTATGTGTCATTTACCTAGAAAAGTTAGTCGCATGTACAATTATCTGGTTTAATGACGTATTTAGGACATATGTAACTCAATTTTAGTATGTAAGGATATAGAGACCACGGTAGATAGATTTCACACCTTTTATGACCTATCAGAGAGGTTAGCTAATGCAGTGCCAGTCCACTACATTACCTAACTTCTATAGTACGTACTTTCTTTTTCCGAGACGATCGTAATGGTACGTCTTATCAAATTACTTTGGCATCAATAACTGGCCACGTTAATCGTGGCGCCATCAACGTGTTTAAAGTCCTGAAAAGTGAAGCTGTAGGTACAGTTCCCGACATCAGAAGCATAAGGTCGCATGTACCAATAGAGTTTGTACATACGACCTTATGCTTCTGATGTCCAGAGTTAGGTAACTCCAACGATGGGTCACGTTCTGGTCGTCAATTTGTATTTGCAACTATTTGCACGTACCTGTAAGCCCTGTATGCCCGCCAGTCGGATGTTGTCCCTGGTCTGCTTGTCTATGTGGTTGCTGTGGCACATCGCCGAAAACTTGGAGACGAAAAAGTCGTACCGGCGGTGGTACGACGGCGTGTCTTCTTCTATGTTGGCGAAGCGGACGAACTGATGGGAATAAGCAAGGAATTTTGATTAGTGTACTCTTAGAAAAAAATATATACGAGATGTAGTTTTGCATCCTCGTCAAAATTCAGGAGTGTTGACATAAAAGACGTAAATTCTCAATCTAAATTACGGTACCAGGTCAATAACAATAAACGCTACTTTTATTGGTTGTTTGAATTTGACACTCTTTCAGAATAAAGCCCTACTCAAGAGGAGAAACCCATTTATCGAATAAACGTTTGCGTTTGTTTGTGTGTGTGAAAGCGCGTTTATAGGGCTAGTATTAGACGGACCGCGTTTTAATACGGGTGGTGTACACTTACCGATTTCCGATATAGAAAAAAAACTCCAACCCATTTTATTATTGATTCGGGTTGAGTATCATTAGCATAGTTACCCCCTTGAATTTGACGAGGATGCAAAGCAACATGCTGTATACAGGGTAAAATTAAATTAGGTAAGTAAAGATTTTTTTTGTGTAGTCATCAAAGTCGTGACAGATATTGTTATCTTAACAAAACAAAAACAGTTTTTCTATACTCAGCCGTCACTATATAACTATACTAGCCGTCGTAGTTCAAATACACAAAATAAAAAAAAACCGTTTTGTTTTTATCATGTTCAGATATCGATAGTATACCTATAATGTGTGTAGTATTTCTAGATAATTAAATTTGACCTTGTATGAAAGCGAAACTGGCTAATCAGCCAGTTTCGCGAGTATGATAATCTATGTATAGATAGATAATCATCTATCTATACATAGATTATCATACTCGTATTATTAATATGTATCTATATCATCATAGATTTATGACTTAAATTTACATGACAGACTAATGATAGCTTGTGAATTTCACTCTTATTGACTTTATATGATTTATAAATACACTCAACATAAAATTACTGAAATTATATCAGTTCTATGATAAACCGCTATTAGTTTATACCAGTTCAGGAGATAGCAAATGGATGTAAACAGAGATTGAAGACCAGAGTATCATGTGTTTCCGTTTCTCGTTTTTTGTTGCAGACAGCAGAGAAAACCGTGAAGCAGGATTTAATGGGGGCCACTTCATATAACTTATACCTTCTTGAGTCATCTCAGATAATCGACATTCCATCACCACTTACCCTATTATCTACTTTTTAACCGACGAAAAATGAGGTTCCCAATTCGAAACGGTTTTTTTGTACTTTAAATTCTAGGTTAATTATTGAGTGATCATCTATACTAATATTATAAAGCTGAAGTGTTTGTTTGGTTGAACACGCTAATCTTAGGAACTACTGGTTTGAATTGAAAAAAAAAACTTTTAGTATTGGATAGTCCATTTATCGAGGAAGGCCATAGGCTATAAAACATCACGCTGCGACCAATAGGAGCGGAGCATTAATCAAAAATGTTAGGCAGGCGAAGTTGCGCCGGTCAGCTATTTGTAATAAAAAGATCCTGAGATTGGTAGGTTGCAACAGAATTTTTAGTAATTCTTTTTTTTCCCAATAGTTACTCACACTCTGCGTGGCCAAGATCTGCAGCTGCGGGTCGGTAGACTCCAACAGCTTCTGTACCATCTTGAGGAAGCTCTCGACGAACAGGTTGAGCGTCTGCGAGTGACATGCCACCAGGAGCTGGTCCATCGCCTCCATGGCTATTATCACGAACCTGGAGGTAAGGATGTTGTTGTTATTGTATGAAGTTATTGCGGTTTGGCATGGCAATAGCGGTTAGGGTGGCTGGTGACAACTGGATGGCGTGCAATTAGAGAGGCCTATCTCCAGCAGTGGGCTGCTTTAGGCTGATGTAAAAACGGAAATAAAGCCAAGACTTTACGTCCTTAATCGCCATCAAAAAAAAAATTATACATTGTTCATTGTTTTAGTTCGTGCAAAGTGACATTAGGGTAAGGACGACCACCGCTATTGCCATATTAAATGCAACACGTATATATTTATTAGGTATTTTGAGTAAATTATATATTTATTCATTGAAGCCTAGTTGCGTAACGCACTCTAGAAAGTGTGCTTCCTGGCCGCTGAACCGATTTGGACCAGTCTAGAGATAGCTTAAACCTTGAGGTAGAAAATAGCATAGATAAAAAAACTAAAGGACATAATTATGAGGTGGAAGGGTTTTGAAGTAACTAACTTTTGTTACCGAGCCATTGAAAAGCCAACAATGCGCTTTCATTTGAGTGTTGTTTAGTGTTAGCGAACACTGGCAAATCGGTCCTAGCGTGGACAAGCCTTTAGGGCAGTATCTCATGTACAAATCAATACACTCTATAATCCGCGAACTCCCCAGTTCTATTGTAAAAGCACTTTAGCTGGTCAAGTGTTTTTTTTTTACTGCCTTTTACGAGATTAGATGTACTTTTATGTTGAATAGCTCAGGTACTTTAGGTATCAGCAGCTTTGAACATAAAATTATATTTTCAGTATTTGTTATCATCATGCTTGCCAAATCATCATCATCTTACAAGATAAATAATATAGCCAAAATCCCTATAAATTGTAATCGTAATATGTTTTATCGTGAGGAAACTGACATGTCCTAGTACCAAAAAATCGAAGACTAACGTCCAGCAACCCGCATTCGGTCCCTGTGGTGGCTTACAGATGCATATTCGGTATTCGTCTCTTATGGTGGATCCACACATCGGCCGGCGGCATTGCCGTCGGCTGTGCGGCATTCGTAACAAAGCCGGCGGCATTTTGCCAGCGAGGCCGCCGCGGGCTGCCGCCGGCAGCGACGGCAACAGTTCGATCACGGCTTTCGATGAGAGTGGTGTCATTTCGTATTCTTTGACGGGGAATGCGTCATCACCGATGAAATAAAGAGGCACTGGCGTATTTCTGTCTTCTAATGTTTGTAGTTGTGGTAAGTGTGCAGATTCATCTTGTATCATTTTAAACAAACTAGTGTTGCGCAGAACTCCACCATCAGATATGAGCAGTTGGCAACCGATATCTACGTATACAAAGTTACAATTCTCATCAACCACGGCAAGCAAAACAATACTGAAATATGATTCACAGCCGCGCTTGTCGCGTCTGCCGGCGGCACTTGCCGGTGGCTTTTTGACGGCTTTCCTTGTGGTCAAGCCGGCATGCGGCAGTGCCGCCGGGCTGTGTGGATCCACCCTTAGTAACCTATACGGGTAGTTCTGAAGAGCCAGTTAAGATGATAAAATTGATATCATTGTATCTGCCAAGACAAGTGTACAAGAGTAAAACAAGACAGCTTCTATACGGAAACGATAAATAATAATCTATTGATAAGTTAACTGAAGATAAGTGTTAAGGTTAATCACATGAAAATATGACAAATCCTGCGATTCTACATGTTTAGGTGACTAGATCGTCTAGTGTGTTTTTCATTAAACGTCAAAATTGCTCCAAAATCGTATTAAAAATATAGAGCTCTAGAAATACCAATAGGATTAAGAAACACACGCAAGCGTGGGATTTACTTCATCCAATTACTAAGTTGAATCTAAAAAAAACCTTTGAAAAACAGTTTTGTTTTTAACGTGCCTTGCCTGTCTATTAGACGTAACCTCTAGCTGTTATTAATTACTTTATTTCGTTACATAGTCAAGTTGTCGTATGAATGTAATAATTATATCTACGAGTAATTTGAATTTTAAACTTCTCTATTGTTTTAATAGTTGATGTGAAAACTTATGTTTTTTTCATATTATTTTTACCGCTGATTTCACTAGTGACACCTAAATTAAGGCTTCTAAAAAAAATATTCTGTTGGAATACATAACGTCCCCCTTTTTAGTAGGTAGTCGGTTAAAAAAGGCGTAGTATTTGGTTTTTTATGCCCGCAGTTTGTATATTCAGGCATTGATTTAGATTGTAATAGGTAGGCCTCGTTGCGGAGGTGGGCGGAAACGTGTCGCTGCCGACCGTTGTTTGCTCGATGGTCGGCAGCGCACAGGCCTGGGACGCGGTGATGTCCTTCTGTGAAACCGTCATGTCGCAGAAGGAAGTTGCGGAAAGGGAGAGGGAGATGACGAGCTCCCGCCCATCTCGCAGCAGACGCACCGGGCGTCGGCAGAGGGCGGACAACGACCTCTACCGGCCCTCCTTAACTGGTCCAGGGGCAACGGATTCGGGGACATCCGTCGGCCCCCATCACACTGGACTCGAGACGGCAGCGCGTAGTGTTCTACGCGTGCCTCGCTATGACGTGACGGGGGTGGTTTTCTTCGGGACTTCCCCCCGGGACGAGGACCGCAGGTCAAGCGGGCCGGCACTAGTCCGGGGCAGTGGAAGCCGCATTAGTTCCCGCTGCCCCCCGACACAAGTGTGCGAGGGAACACAGGACGTGTGGTCAGTACGAGTCTGACAGACCCATTGACATTCATTGAGGATTTCCAAATCGTGAAAAAAAAAGGTAGTCAGCGGCCTCAGCTCTGACACTAAGCCTTACCAAGGGGTATCGTATTATTAACCAGTACTAACTGGAGTGTGGAGGTTAGATAGGCAGTTGCTCCATGTAAAATACTGGTATTCTGCTACAACTGATTAGACTGGAAGCCGAACCCAACAAGCCCAGGCTGATGATGATTGACGCTAAGTGTACAAAAACGGGCAATCGGATTACTAACTTATAACAAAAACTTACCCATGTCTTCTCCTATAAATATCTCTCGACGCCTTCTGGAACAGATACTCGCCGATCCTGTCGAGTTTTTCGGGGCTGGACAGCGAGTAAAACGTGAGCTTCTCCATGTTGGACTTGACGAGCCCATCCTGAGGGTTGGCAGGGAAGATGTTGTCCACCAGGCGCTTGTAGCGAGGCCGCAGCGCGGAGCAACAGCCGCAACAGCCTGGAGAGAGGAAGGTGAACTTAGAGCATATGAAATAAGGAAAAGGACTGCCTGGTTGGACTAGGCTGCTAAGCATGAGACCTTGGGTTCGATTCCAAGGTCGACCAATGTTATAGGGTTTTCAATAGGAATTTCTCAGAGGCAATTTATTTATGGCAATGGACTCGCCTCCTATTACATGGAACTTCAACATTACAGCCAATAATGATGTAGTGTCGGGCTCGTTTGTCCTAACATGCAAATTATTCAGAAGACTGTTTTTTTTACAAATACTTATACACCGAAAAAAGCAACTACGCATAGGTACCTACAGATTTTTTTTTTTTAATAAGTAAATGTTGTTCTTTTTCAGATTAATGAATTTTAAATCTTTTTCGTAAATATCACATTAAATCACACCTGTATTTCACGGAATGATTAGGAACGTAATAGAGGGTGAGCCCGAGCACAAATACAGACTCCCTAGGATTATTGGCCTTAATATTATGATGTTTGGTCAGTGGGCCATCTTAGGGGCGGATTTATTTTGTACAAAAATGATGTTGGGTGGTATACCCCAGTCAGATGTGACGAGGAGGAACATTGTGTGGTTTAGTCAGTAAGTCTTAGAGACCCATCGGCGGGGCGCATCCATGAGGATTTTCAAACAAAAAAAATTAAGTTAAATTTTAAGTAAAAAAAAACACTGTTCCATCAAACTTTACGAAGGGCATTGTTTATATTAGTTGAATGACTTGCCTACTTTATCAAGTACCCACTCCATGTGTGTAAGGCCGTGAATGACCCCAGTTTTCTTGTACTAACACACGTCTATGATATAAGACTTCACCACACAATATGTTTCCCAAACAGTATAATACTTATACTAAAAGATGTTTACTCGAAAGAGTAAAAATTCTTACACATTAACGAAGTTTCCCAGCAACTATCATTTTATTTCAATGTCATAATATTTATGAAGCGGAGGTTGACAACTTCATGCTGCCAAAACGTGAATTAAAAAACTCAAAGTTGCCAGTATGTAAGGAGGTCGTGTTGGGTTGACGATATCGTCAAAATGGTGGGATACAGATGGATAAGGAACGCACAAAACAAAGAATAATGGCAGAAGAAAGGGAGGCCCAACAGTGGGTGATTCCGGGCTGATATTATGATGAAGTGGGTCGTGTCCTTTCACATTTACCTCTGGCAGCAGCAACCAAACTGCAATCATATTGTAACTACAATAAATATCACAATGAATTTAACAGACATGTCGCTGTTAAGAAACTTAACGTAAAGGCGCCCCTTCACCGGCAGCATTCGCCTGTAATGTAACAATCCAGCCTCCAGGATTCGATTTTGAGCATTACGTTACAAATAGACGCTCTCGATGAGCGAACATTCGCCTGTAATGTAACAAATAATTCGATTTTGTACAGAAACAAGTCATTGTTACAAATTGTATCGTTACAGGTTGCGCACTATAATGCTCGATTCCTTGTGATTTTGACAGAGACGCTATTTCAGAGGTAAAATAGGTACTGCGAAAGGGTAGGTCAACTAGCATCTTGTAGGTATGACGTATGGCAAAGCTTTAACAAGACAGGGATAAAAAAGTACCTAGTTGAATAAAGTAAATTCCTCAGATTGGCCTTTTATCACAAAACGTATAAGAATAAGAAAACTTAAATAAATATGTGCCTAAGCAATGGTATGGTAGGTATAATTTAACTTGTAGATTTAATAAGATAGATACGGATTAAAAGCATATGAACTCGAACGAGCGACATTTCAGCTAACTCGTACGCCCCTGCCCACGGCCTCACCCGACACGACTTGCGTCAAGCAACGTGCGTGTTTAACTTGTTTACTACTCGTGAGTATCGACTCGTGCACTCATCACTCAATCCAAATGCACATGCTATGCTCTAAGGCTAAGCAATGAGGGAGACCGCTAAAATAAATAAATAAAGCTCATTGTAGATGGCGCGACCATAGCTAGGTCCGAATTTTTCCAATGAAGTCAAGCTATTTTGAAATATAAAATGACATTACCAGATTTTTAAACAACGACGATGATTGGAACTAGCTATGCTAACGCCATTAGTTTCATAGTTGCCATCCCCATTGCTTTCATACATTTTCCCCGCAATCAGTCACAAAAAGCTGCTTGAGCGAGTGCCTCGTGGTCATGCAGATATACTAGATTGCCAGCCCAGTAGCCATTTCCATGTTATTAAATTGTCAACGAATTAAATATTCAAGCGTCAGACAAGCGGGGAATTTTGCAAATCATTTTGTAATTTTTTACATCAGGCAATATCATTCCAATAAAATCTGATAAGCTGAACAATCTTGACACAATTATCAGACAATAAGTGGTCCTTATTGTATCCTTATCATATCAATACTTACATGTCATGTACAACGTCCTACTGACTATGAAACACGCTCGATGAGCGATTTTTCTCATTGGCATCATTTTGGCATTAATTTATGGCACTATTTTTCTAACACAGCACTATTTATCACATAGGTATCACTATTTTTGGAGATTCCCAGTCCGCTTTTGTTTGTATTTTACACGAATGTTACACGACGAATAATTTGTTCCATGTTTCGCTTATGTTATCCTGGTATTCCTAGTAGGTTTCTAGATGATTTTCAAACAATTATGAACTGCCATCAATGAGAAGTCATACGAAACACATTGATGGAGTATGAACACTAGAGCAGTCCTTTCATAACGGGCTTCTAACTATTATAAAGGAAAATTAAATAACAAGGAGTTTTGTGAATTATTTCTAAAACCTAAACTGTAAATAGTTACGGTCTTATTTCATTTGTTGGTTACACAGTACAGTAATTAAATAAATATGGCTTTTCATTTATTTCAAAGGCCAGAAGATTTTGTACTTTAATTATGCCCATGGCCCAGTCCAGCTGAGCTGAACACATCACTGAGTCCCATCACAGATCATCACTATTTACATTTCAAACGTTTCTTACAGTTTATGTGGCCCTAGTACTCAAATAATATAGTACAGACGGTAAGTGTTTTTAATGGCCAGGCTTTCGAAAAAAAACTTTAAATAATGCACTCTATATGCATGTGTTTAACATCGGCTGTAATATATTTTTAGTATCGTATCGATTAATATTAATGAGGAAAAGCTGTATTAGGAATTAGTTATATTTTTATCATCGACGACAGAACGTTTTTGGATGCGCTCAATACGCAAAACCTGATATTTTTCATAAATATTTACAGCGTTTTAAAATTTTCATTACCAATTATCACGAGAAAACTAAGTTCTGACATACTTTTGAGCCGAAGAACAAATATATACTACTGTCGTATTCATTACTGATTTATTTTTCATCACATTTCCACTTTCTTTTTAACACAACACTTCATTTATCCACACTTGTTTTATTCCCAGTTCTATCAATTTTTTACTGGAAGTGTTATCTTAATTTTATTTGTTTGTTGGACGGCACAACTGTGTCACACGATTTAGCATCGAACACTGGGATCATGCTCCAGTGATAAGACTCCCGTGATAACAGAACTAGGGCCGACTCCACACTGATATAAAAGATTTATGATAGCGGAATAAAAAGTACGGTTTTAGTGAAACGTGCGATCAATAATGGTTACCCCTTTTAACTTCATTGATTGATGGGTTGTATGTTTAAATGAACATTGTCATGTTTTATCATTTTAATTTAAGTGCAGTTTCTGTGGTGTCGACATGAAACCCGCACTGCGCCCGCGAGGTGGATTTTGGACCACTACGATTGTCCGAGTGAGAAAGACAGTTGGAGATAGAGAGATACAGGGACAGAGTGAAAGCTGGTGTCCTGGTAGAGGAAATAAAAGGTTAACTATGCTATTTATCATTTTTAACAGAAACAAGCAACGTAATCTCTCATTTGCAGTAACTTGACCGTCACCCATACATGTATCCTTTATTAAAACGCAAATGTCGGCAAGAGTGCGTGTTGTCAGACCAAAAAACAAGGCAAGAAGGACATCATATATTTTTAAAGTACCGTGCCGAAGAATACATGACACCAGTATCATGCCCTAGCGTAGCTTGAATCAGAAAGCTACAGTACGTAACGGGATGTTCACAAGTGCAAAGTACAAGTTAGTGCAGCGGGTGACTGATAATAACTGTATCAGTTAGTGATATCTAAACTCTATTCATTTGTGCACGATCTTGTTGGGATAAGTTGGACAGTTCTGTTACTTAGACGATCTATGCTGGTTTAGAGACTCATGTGGAGTGGAGACCAGCATCGAAAATCAAAGGGTGGAACCTCCCCCAGCTAGATGGACCGAGGATCAACGACCGTAAAATGGTGACTGGGACACACTGTATGCGGAAGGCGGAGGACAGGCCTTGATCTAGCAGAAGACTGTGATTGGCCAAGTTGATCAAATTGATGATCATGTTGAAAATATGGAAAATGGTGTCCCTAGACAAATTTTCTAAGATACGTGCTCAATACTTGGAATTCCGTTATTTTGAGTTAAAATAATTTAACATAAACTACAAAAATAGACGAAAGCAATAATCAGGAGTTCAGGATCAAACGATCAATGTTTTCTGCTGTATTACTATGTCCTCGTGTCCAAAAAGGCTTGTTATTGACTAAACTGTCTTTTTAGATTGAATCGGAAGATAACAACCAAGATACGATCTGATTCGGTCAGTAGTAATGAGTGCAAGTGAAAACAACACTGAAATTTACTGAATCATATATGGGAACTATGTAGTTTTCTACATGTACAAGTACATCAACATACAGTACAAGTATACATCGGTTTGTTTTGTCTAGACTTTGGATTTAGTATTAGGTCATCATAATATAAAGAGATAATTATCGACATCGTCGCACTTAAGACGGATATATGCAGTTAAGTTACGTATAAAATTTGAATTTTGCTAGATTGAAAATTGGAAGGTAGATTCAGTCATATCTGGAACTCATTAAATAATTCGAAAATGCTCAACAAGCCAGTAATCTCGGAGCGTTCCTATTATAGCTGATTCCTGAGACAGGTCCCTACCTAAAATACTAATAAAGTTTGTATACGCTTTTGTAGTGTATATTAATATATATAATCACAATCAAGCTATTGTAGATTGATAGTTAGATGCCGAAACATATTAGGAAAAAATTGGCGCATGCAAACAACGCCTTAGTTTAACAGTATTTAGGAACTAAATCAATCATTTTTTTTTGGTAGGCGGAGTTAGGACAAGTTTATCTACGCAGAGCAACGATAAATATATTGTCTGAACCCTATAATATCTTTAACTTTAGAACAAGATATTATTTCATATTTGTTACACAATTGAGCCGAGGACGTAGTTAAAATCATGAAAACCGACCCCAAGAACATTGCTTCAAACACAGTACTGAAAATTCTGGTACTTCTAAACTAAAAATAGTCTTTACTAAAACTGAAAATAACACCGCACAAAAACGGCCAATTTATTTCTGTCATAACATAACGTAAACACCACAATATTTAAAAACCACTGCACTATTTATTCACCTCATTTGAAATTA
This sequence comes from Standfussiana lucernea, assembly GCA_964057025.1. Lineage (NCBI taxonomy): Eukaryota > Metazoa > Arthropoda > Insecta > Lepidoptera > Noctuidae > Standfussiana > Standfussiana lucernea. The sequence continues at coordinate 1,787,697 of OZ059798.1, forward strand.
GGTAAACTAATGTGGGTACTTTGAATTTTTTCTACACTAAAACCAGTCAGAAATACCAGGGCCACATCACCAAAAAGACATTCTCTAAATCAAACCTATCGATATTAAACCTATAGTAAATATCGACACTGATCGGCGGTGCACAGCGCTCAGGTCGCGGGCTCAGAACTGACTAGCTAAATATAAATCATTGCCCACTCCCCGAAAATAGATTGTCCGCTGGAAAGGGATGAGTTAAAGGGTGACATGTGACATATTTGTAGTTTGTTGATCTTATTTCTATAGATAGAACATCACGGCACGTGTTGGGACATCCCCTCTCATTCTGTATTCTGTGAGGAATGTGGGGAGTAGAGGACCGATTTTGAACTTGCAAATTCTTTAGGGATGTAGACTAATAAATAACCAAAGACCTGATTGACCAATATAATACTATTATTATAAAGAGAGAGTGTGAATTTTGTGATGTATGCGAAGGATAACCTACCTACCTACCTACCTATACCTACCTACCTACCTGTACCTATTTGAAATATTCTTTCACCATTTGAAAGTTACATTATTTAGGAAGGACATAGGCTACTTTATTCGAAAGGAGGCACAGATTGATAAAACAAAGTCGCTTCCCGCTATCTGTCCCTATGTATGCTTAGATCTTTAAAACTACGCAACGAATTTTGATGCGGTTTTTTTAATAGATAGAGTGATTCGAGAGGAAGGTTTATATGTATAGTAAAAAAAAACATTGGTAACTACATAGCACCCGTGCGAAGCCGGGATGGGTCGCTAGTTATGAATAATAATAGGTTCACTTCTCGCCCAAATACATGAGATAAACAGGCGAAAAGTGGGTATACTATACACTTTTTACATCTACCCCTTTAGAATATGCTGGTGTGATGGTAACACAAATAATAGAACTCTTACAGATTTGGGAATTATACTTTAATACTCAGCTAAGCTATTGATGGATAGACGGTGGATGGATGGTAGTATGTACACAAAAAATCACAAAATACCTCAAATCTTCCTTCAAACATTTTTCTATAGGTATTCTGTGGTTCCTGCCTGACCCCATGGAAAGAAGGCGTGAGTTTAATGTATGTATTTTTAAATTGATATTAAAACAGTGAAGTAAAATATAGTGAGTGAACCGGCCATGTCCCAGAACCAAAAATTAGAAGAAATATGACACCCACCAATGCACACTGGGCCCGCATGGTTTATGCCCACTCCCTCTCAAAGGGAGGGCGCTTGTGTCCCAGCTGTGGGATTATTATAGGCTAATTAGTCTATGTTATGATCACTTTTCTCTGGAACTCTGCTAACCCTAATAAGATATTAAGTGTGATAATATCCTATTAGTTTATCTACATAGGTGGTTACATATTTATTCATTTATACACTTTATTTTTTATTATTATCTGACTGGTGGCATCACTTTGGGCACTATCAGAATACCAGTGCGGTGACTTTTTTTTTTAAATGTTACAGCACCTTTTGGCCTTGAACAGGACCAGTGAAGTTAGTCTTATTTTAATTTGTTCTTAAGTTTACTTTTTTAGAATATTGTTTTATTGCTAAGTTAACCATTTTGTTTTGCCTAGTGCGAGACTAATAAATACTTTTTCTTTCTTTCTTAGTTATTTAAGTGATAGACTTAGACTTCCCACTTACTATCTTGTAAGAGATTATTGTGATTAAAATATTGATGCAAATCGATATCTACAGGTTTAAAATCAATATTTCTATTGAATAATGATTCATCTATTTATGTGATTCGTAGAAGGGAAAAGGCTTGTGTTTAGTTATAAAAGTGCTGAAAATTATTATTTTGCTTTATGTTTAATATTTGCCCTTCATTTATAACATCAATTATTTTATTGGTTTAATGAAATTAATATTCACCTATTGTGGCAGGTTTGTTAGTAAAAAAAGCATTTTTAAGTCAAGCAACAGTTATATTATAAGACCAAATACAGCTTGTTTTAAATAAAATACAAGTTATTGAGCTACCAAGGTCAAATGCAATGAAAAGCAGTAATAATGAAAAAAGTATTTATTCTAAACTTAAAGTTAGTTTACAGTCTAATGTTTTCTCTTATCATCCCTAGCATCCCTGCTTGACTTAGATCGTTCATAGTCATCATACTTCCGTGACATCCCACGGCCCCGCTTGTCATCCATCCTGCTGCGTTCACGAGAACGGTCCATCTCCCTGTCCCTGGAGCGAGACTTATGTCTTTTACTACTACTACTAGAATAACTCTTACGTTCATAAGGAGAACGTGATCTGCGGTCCTTCTTCGATTTGTGGCTGCTATGGTACTTGGAAGACAAGGGAGGAGTTTTTGGTGACTTGTCTTTCCTAGAATCCCTTTTGTTACTCTCTTTAGATGTTGACGCAGAGGGTGACTCAACTTTCTTCTCTTCTGATTTGTTGTTCTCTCGTTCCTTTTGAGCTTGGATATGCTTGTTTGCTTGGTACACTTTGCGTAACATGTCAACTTTGCACTCTAACTCCTCTGGATTGACTTTAGTTCTCTTGTACAGCTGCAAAATGCGAACACAGACTTCTCTTATATCTTCTTCTGGTACTTTGAATAACAGAAACCAGTGCGGGTTGTTTGGTAGAGGCAGACCAATCTTGCGTGCTGTCAAGTATATACAAGCACAAGCGATAGTCTCTGGCGGAAACCTCATGAATACATCAGTTCGCAGCGCATCATTCATGTAGTTCCATGCCATTTGCATCAGTTGCCTATTCTTCTCATACTGCAGCAGCTGCAGATACACCACAATAAGCTTGTGTGGGTGCTTTACATGCACACAGAACCCTAATTCTTTCAGAATTCTTCGCTCAGCCTTAATAACTTGGTTTTTCAGTTCAATATAGTTTTGATCCACAATTAGGGGAGAAATATTCTTCTGAGCCCTCACTTGTTTGATGTGATGGAACACATTGATCACGTCTCTTATTCTACACGGTTTTTCCTCAACTTTGGATGCTAAGTAAATGCTGCCCATAGCCATAGTTTCCATGGGGTATCTTACAAATGATTTTGAATAGTAGAACCGCTGGAGGTAGATTTGTCCGGTCGCCATAGCGACTTGGGGCAGCTTGAGCAGGATTCCGGCGGTTTGGATCATCTCACATCCTAGAATACGAAGATCTGTCTCCGTTTCGGTATCAAGGCCGTCAGTCTGTGAGGGCGTTTCCTTGAACACATTTTCAGGTAAAAGGCAATTGTACAATGTTAGCACAATCTTCCCATAGGTCTTCTGAGCTTTTGCAGGCGTTGTCGTTGCCGTTTTTGCCAAATTTTGCACTGTAGTAGCCGTCATTTTGGAAATTCGGAACCTTTCACTTGTTGAACAGTTTTGGTATGAAACTTTTTGAAATGGTGAACCAAATCACATTTCTAGCACAATGTATCACATTTAGACACGGTTTATTTGATAATTTGAGAGATATTCAATCCAAAATGTAGGAAAAACGCCATGAAAACACGTTATTATTGATGACAAGTAAAGTAGCAAGATGGCGCCACCCAACGTAACATATGTCAAAGTCCAGTTTGGTAAACAAAATTCTTATAGATATCCCGTAATAATGCAAATAATGAAATTAGGACATACCAGCCATAGTTTCCTTTTTCCTTATATGCTACGGATAATACTTAAAAATTAGCTTTCTAGCTTAAATCTATAATTGAAGACACAAGTCTCTGAGTCAGTCGATCGATTTTCTTCGGGCGCGTTCCAGTTTTACTGGACCAGAGACAAAGTTGGTTTAGGAGTCAACTTATTTGTACCTTTTTGGAGTTAATTGAAAATAATGGTTATTAATAACTTTATTATTAAAAGTTTTTAATATACGTAAACTAGGTATTCTTGTGTTACTACAATTTTTATCATAAATACTTTTATGTATGTATTTTAATTTTCATAAAACTTGGTAGTCGCTACTCTTTGGAATTTTGTAACGTAACCCGGAAATGTTTGACAGCGTGAAGTTAGCGTAGCTTTGCGCCCTTGGCGGCAATTACAAGCAGGTAATCAATAATGCAGATGGCAATAACAAAAAACCATTCTTGAACGTGCGCCAATAACGCTTAATGTAATTATATAAGACTGGCTAGGTGTAATATCAACTTTTGCAAAATACTTACAGCCAGGATCTGTACATTTTTGAACGAATGAGTCCAGAAAATCGTGGCCCTCCCCAGCTTCAAAACAACATTTTACGAACGACATTTTTAAAACGATACCTATAAGTTCAACAGTTTAGTAATTATTTTAACAAGGAAATATAGATGAAATAGTGTAAAATTTATAACTTCATTAGTATGAATAAGTACTAAGTCAACACAGCACGTAATTATGTAAATGTTTTTAACACTTTATACAATATCTAACAGGGATTTCAAGATAAAAAATATTTAGGCTCTTCACTAACACAATATTAATATCAAAATAAATGTTTCTTAGAACTATTACTCAAAAATATTATATTGTTCTATATTGTAACGTTAAAATTGACTAGAATTAACAAAAATTGGGTCAGCGATGTCACATTTCGGAAGCTAGGTGTTTTTTTCATCTAAACTGAATGTCAATGCGATCATAATAACATGCTATGCGACGGATTTACAATGTTCCGAATTCAAGTCACGTCCTTAGTAACGGGGGTCTTGCCAAGTTTGTAGTATAATGCGCGGGAACGTAAATTCCTGTTTCTTAGCGTAATACACCAGAAGCACTAGTTGTAAGTAAACAAGTCCATCCACTCGACACTAGATGTCGCTAATTGTAGTATTACTATTTGACAACAGATGGTACTGCGTTACATTGCAGGCCTACAGAAAATATAATAATTTTAAAGCCGAGGTGGGTATGCACCGAGATGTGGTCGCAGTGGATAAGGGATTTACCCCACTATCCATGGCTAAATAGAAGCGGCGCAAACCTGTCGTACTTACTACCGATGACCGCAAGTAAGTATGGCAAGGCAAGGAGTTTCACGGGCACTTCTACCGGGCTCTTCAGGGGCCCTTTTTCTAGCGTCCGTATCCTGGCAACGTTTCGGTGACCTTTTTGGGGAAACTGAAGGTTTTGTTTGTACGATTATGGACGAAGTTATGTTGACGAAGAACTACCGGAAATATTTATGAAGGACGGTGTTAAGTTTTGGGTTGAGTGTAAATTAAGTGAACTTTATTTATATTAATACTGTTTATTAATATTTTACTACATAACTTTTTACATAATAGAGAGCAGACAATTATAGACTCCATGAACGGACGTTGGAGAGGAAACCGGAACCACAGATAACATATTGTCTATGTTTTAGTGACGTGTCATGTTCCAAGTAGTGATGTGCTTAATGTTTCTCAACACTCTTCCTCAAATTTAACTTTAAATAACATTTATTAAATTTGCCTATGAAACATGAGCACATTTAATTAAAAAAATAAACTTAAGTTACAACAAAATACTACTTAGTTCTTTATTTTACACAACATTTTATAAAGATTTATATCTTTAAATAAAAATTAAACTAAGTAACTATTTAACTTTAAAGTCACCATTAGGTAGACTCTATAAAAATACTTAAATAGAAATTAAGTCAATAATAGCTTAATAAAGTTTATAAACTTTTCTTTACACAGGCTTTTAGTCATCAAATCAGCTAAATTGTTATCAGAATTTACATATTGAATAGAAATTATGTTTTTGCTTATAACATCCTTTATAAAATGATATTTAATATCAATGTGTTTAGCCCTTTTGGAATTCTCAAAACTTTTGGAAATTAAGATGGCACTTTGATTATCAACAAAAAGTTTTACATTAGATAAACAGTTTAGGTTATTTGCAACTCCTTTAAGATTCATGACTTCTTGTGTAGTAGTAGCAGCTGCCACATACTCTGCCTCTGCCGTTGAGAGTGCCACACATCCTTGTTTCTTTGAAAACCATGCGATTGGATTACTTCCATGTAGTATTATTCCTCCACTCACACTTTTCCTGTCCTTGTTATCTCCTGCCCAGTCTGCATCCGAGTAGGCATATAAATCATAGTTCTTACTCTTCCTGAATATTAATCCTTTTTCCTTAGTGCCTTTTATATATCTGAGTATTCTTTTAGCTGCTTTCCATGTACTTTCATTTGCTTTGTCTAGATATCTGCTTAAATAGCTTACTGAATATGTTATATCTGGTCTTGTTGCAGTAGCTATGTAAAGTAGACTTCCTATTAGTTCTCTGTATCTTTCATTAATATCTTCTTTATTTTCTTCTTCTGGTATCTTATAATTTGTTTCCATTGGTGTTTTCATATCTTTACATTCTGACATATTAAATTTGTTTAACAACTTCTCAATTAGTTTTGTTTGTTTTATTTCTATTGTATCTTCCTTTCTAGTAAATTCTATTCCTAAAAACGTTTTAATCTCTCCAAGTTCTTTTGCTTTAAATTCTTCTTTTAACTTCTTTATTATTTCTTCACAATTTCCAATTACTATTATATCATCAACATATAATATTATCCAGCAATCTTCTTTGAAGTATAGACAAGTATCATATCCTGATCTTTCGTAGTTATTCTTTTCCATGAAATTATTTATTTCTTCATTCCAGCACTTCGGTGATTCTTTTAATCCATACAGTGCTCGTTCTAATTTTAATACTGTATTTTTCCCTTTTGTTGTGTAACCTTTTGGTGGTTTTATGTATATTTCAGATTTAACTTTACCGTTAAGGAATGCTGTAGGTATGTCCAATTGTTTAATAGGTAGGTCTTCATTCACAGCTTTAGATATTAACATTCTTACTGTCGGTGCTCTAGCAACCGGTGAATACATTGTTTCATATTGATTTTCCTTCAGTTGGAATCCACGTGCTACTAGTCGTGCTTTCTTTGTTCCATCATCTTTTTCTTTAAATATCCATTTAGTATCTATTGTTTTCTTGTTTTCTGGTAATTGTACTTCTTTCCATGTTTCTAGATTTTCTAAAGCTTTTAATTCTTTGTGTACAGCTTCTTTCCATTCTGTATTTTCCATTGCTTCTTCAAACGAGCTAGGTGTATTTGCACTCAGGCAAATAACTATATTTGTCTCATACTCATCAAGATACGCAGGTGGTTTTACTATTCTTCCTGATCTTGTAGTTTTCGCTTCTCTTGTTGCGTCTTCGTTTAAATTTCCCTCATTAGTGACATGTTCGTTTTCTTTTCCTTGCACATTGTTAGTTCCTTGTTTCTCTTCTTGTCTCATCTCTATTTTATCTTCTAGGTTTTCTTCTTCTTGAATATATCTCCTTTCTTTGTTTTCTTCATTTTTGTATACTGTATCACTTTCATTGAATCTCACATCTCTTGATATTATTATTGAGTTTTCTTCTGGACACCACAATCTGTATCCTACTGTATTATAACCAACCATTCTTGTCTGTTTTCCTCTTTTATCCAATTTGTCTGATTTAGGTATAATAGTGGCCCACGCCTTTGCCCCAAAAACTCTCAGTCTTGATAAGTCACAGGTTCCGTTTTTCATGAAACACGGTGTTTTATAATTTATTGCTGAAGAAGGTGACCTGTTCAGCTGATAGGCAGCACATTGAATAGCTTCACACCATAAAGTTTTTGGCAAATTAGTCTCTGCAAACAAAGTTCTCACCTTATCACACAAAGTACGATTTAATCTTTCCGCTACTCCGTTTGACTGTTTTGTGTAAGGTAAGGTATATTCTACACTTATTCCTTTTTTCTTACAAAAATCTTTTAACTTGTTGGCCGTATATTCCCCACCATGGTCGCACCTGATTCGCTGAACTGTACTTCCAGTTTCATTTTCTAACTTTCTTATATAATCAATCAATTTTTGTGTTGCTTCAGATTTGTTTACTAAAGGGAACACCACACAGAAATGGGAATAATCATCTAATATTGTCATGAAATATTTCTCACCATTTAGTCCAAGCTCCTTGACAGGTCCTGCTATGTCTGTGTGCAACATTTCTGCTACTCTCTTGGATCTTGGTCTTGGTATCTGCCTAAATGGTTCTCTGGTTGCTTTTCCCTCCATACATGAGCTGCAAGCTTTATTACTTATTGGTAAGTGCATAATACCTAAACATTTTCTATTTAAATGTCCCAAACGTTTGTGCCAAAGAGCATCATTACATTGATCTTTACCTGTACTAATATTACACACTTCATGACATACATTAGCATTTAATTTATACAATCTTCCTTCAGAATAACCTGTAATGACTGAATTGTTTCCTATAATAACAACTTTATATTTATTAAACTTTACATCAAATCCGGCTTCAGTTATCTTTTTGACTGAAAGTAAGTTGTAGGTTATGTTTTCTACAATTAGGGCATCAACATTTATTTTTAAATTTTTGTATTTTATTTTTAAATTACCTTTTTTATTAGTATGTATATACTGGCCGTTTGCAACTAATATTTTTACACTTTTATCTAGTATTTGAATGTCTGTCATGTATTTTTCAAATTGTTCACTTACAAGATGTTGTGTGCATCCTGAGTCCACAATAAAGGTGATATCATAGTTTTTGTCCACACTTTTAGCACATAAAACGCTTTCACTGGCTATAAAACCGATCTCTGATTCACTCACTAATGAAGTAGCACCTTGTCCCGGGAAGCCTCGGCCTCGGGATACTCGTCCTTGATATCTTCCTCTTCCTCTGCGATTTTGACCATAACCTCGACCTTGGCTCCGTCCTCCTCTATATTTTCCTTGTTCCTTATTACCAGTACTCTCCTTATTATTACACTCATACGACTTGTGCCCTGATTTCCCGCATGTGTAACAGGAAATCATAAATGCGTTCTCCTGGTTTACTGTGTGGGTGCTGATGCTGATTTTAGTTTCGGCATCTAACAGCCTGGCCTTGACAAAATCAAAACTCAACTTCTTTTCTGAGGCCATTGTTTCTATTGATGTAATTACATGGTCGTATTCTTTCGGCAGTGATGAGAGTAGGTAGCAAATTTGATCTTCTTCATCTACTTTAACGTCGATGGCTTCCAGGTCGCTGATAATCGAACTGAACTTTATTAGATATTGTTGCAGCGGCTCATTGCATTTTAAAGATATTAATTTCCGTTTTAAGTGAAATCTGTTAAAAACACTCTTTCGTTCAAAGATATTTTCAAGTAGGCTCATCATTTCTCTAGCAGTTCTGCCATTCTTTATGATTTCTATAAATTTGTCGGACACGCTTTGTGCTATGAGCGACTTAGCTTTAGCGTCGTCTTTTTTAGACTTATCTTCAGTAATTTCACTTTCCCTTAATACGTGTTCCACTTGCTTTTCTTGCAAAATTAGTTTTATTCGGAATTTCCAAGTACTGAAATTCGATTTTTCATCCAAACACGGCAAATTAGACACCGCGGCGCCCGCCATTTTTTCTTCACTTTCTAATACGTGGATCGCAACCCAATTTTAACTTCACACTCAACCACGCTCTGCTACCATGTTAAGTTTTGGGTTGAGTGTAAATTAAGTGAACTTTATTTATATTAATACTGTTTATTAATATTTTACTACATAACTTTTTACATAATAGAGAGCAGACAATTATAGACTCCATGAACGGACGTTGGAGAGGAAACCGGAACCACAGATAACATATTGTCTATGTTTTAGTGACGTGTCATGTTCCAAGTAGTGATGTGCTTAATGTTTCTCAACAGACGGGACGGTTGACGTGTGTCGGGCATGTCACCGTCCGGGTGAATCCATCAGACATATAATTTCTGGTTGTTCTCGTCTAGCTAACGGCGAGTTCTTGCACAGACACAACCAAGTGGCCAAGATTATTCACCAGCAACTCGCCTTGAAATATAAACTTGTGGAATCTGAGGTACCGTACTACAAGTATGTGCCCGACCCAGTTCTCGAGAAAGACCATGGCACGTTGTACTGGGATCAGTCTATCATTACCGACAAGACTATTGTCGCCAATAAGCCTGACATTGTGGTGATAGACCGATTAGCGCGCCACATAATGATAGTCGATGTTACCATTCCACATGACGAACCTCGTGAAAGCTGAGAAAGAGAAACAATTAAAATATCTTGACTTGGCACACGAGGTTGTCGATATGTGGAATGTGAGCTTGGCTATCATTGTGCCGATTGTCGTGACGGCCAGTGGCCTTATGGCCAAGAGCCTCGACTAACACCCTTTCGAGGCTCTCTTTAGGCGGTTGGATCAAGGGCCTGATTCAGAAGGCAGTACTCCTCGATACGGCTCGCATTGTGAGGAGGTTCCTGTCTTTGGAGCCCTAACCACCGGTAGCTTGGACCCTGCTTCCGATACTGGCGGACAACTATTTTTTTATATTTTTAATTGTTTTTTATGTCTTTTTTAAAGAAATATATAAAAATGTAAAAAAAATATAATAAATGAATAAGAAACAAAAATTTAACAAAAGAAAATTATTCTTATCATACCTAATTCTGGTCGATACCTACCTTCGTAGATTCGAAATTCTACATACATTACATCTAAACTACATAATATTCAGACTGTCTTAAGCCCTAACGCGTACTTATCTTAGATCTAAAATGATACAGTGTCTAGATGCGGTCAATAATGTAATATTTTATGTTCTAATCAGGTATTAGTGGACACGCGGTGGGTGGAGCAGTGACAATACGACACCGGGTGCGTGCTGCTTTATCTAGGAGGTACAGTCGAGTGCTACCGGGTTCGGGAATATACCTACAAACGCGGTATAGTCTGATCAGAAAATTGATCAGACTGGTATCTTTCGTTATCTGTTTTGTTAGCGGATTGTGTCCTGGTTATTTCTTTCTCATAGAGAAGCTAATATTCCCATCTAAACTCTGTTAAATGATGCTCGAACCTGAACCATGATGATATACATAATTTGATACCCTTTTCGCACCTCTCATTTTAGCTTTAGCGACACACATAGTTTCCCTAAACGAACCCATTCACTCCACATGCAGATAATCTCCCACCTAGAAATGAGTTACTTTGGTTAACCTGGAATTCTCTAACTACACCGGGCAGAGGTTTGCCGAAGCAAGGTAGCCTATTCTGGTTGACGTTCCTAAATGACTCCACACTAGGGTGTGAAATTGCTGTTCCACAAACTATGGGGCTCTGCGTGTCCTGTTTTTTTGCTCGTTACAGAATTTACAGGAACTGAAGGACGATACTAAAGGCGCTCAAACCTTGGGCAAATTCTGGGCCACTTAAATTTAAATTGCCATAGACACGATTGCTCTAAGAAGATGATTCTATACATAGGATAGGCTCCAAATAACTCGTGCATGCGACTGTTCCTATACTATCCGTTTCGTTTAATAGGAAAGCCGTGTTATTCACATTATGAGCTTCATGTAGCGCTTTATACGACACGCCTTTAGAAAGTCCACACAGTACACACATTGTAAATATTATATTTTATTACTTATTCTATGTTTAGAAATGGTCACTCAGCGCTGCAGTTGCAAAATGTCGTCATCATGGCTTATTTGGAGAAGTAACAACATAACGCGTTGTTTTCATATTTTTGTAAAAAGTATCTAGGTACTGGGCGACTTTGAACTTTTTACTATCCTTTGGGGGGGTGAAAGTACGCTTGGGCATAAACCACTTTGATTGTGGAATCAAGTCTGGAATTTTGAAACATGAGCCTTTTATGCATATTTTTTTACATATTTCGGTAAAAGTTGTTTGATTTCAAAGTCAGCTGCTTTAAGTCATTATTACAGGGTAAATATTTTATTTTCGTTGTAAAAGATATATATATCATCTAGATTTCTAGAATATTCGATCGGTTGAAAACGCGCTTCGTTTTTTGTAGTATTCAGAAGTCGGTTAAGCAGTTAATAAGCATGAAGTCTGATTGAATTGGATGCTCGGAAGTCTCCCACTCTGAGCCGGTAGCAGCTGGATAAGAATACCCCAAGATCGAATTTATTGGCGTGCGATCGAAAGAGCTCATGTGGTGCATATGGGCGCAAAACCATTATTTGATTTTAATTTTAGGTTATTTCAAAATTTAACGGTATTTACGTTATTTTGACTTAATAAGGTTAATTGTTATTTATATTATACCCTTCGCTGACAACCTCAGTTTGAATTAATGTGTATAAAAGCCGTTGTATTATGAATGAAAGGGGATTCGTCCTGTTAAGCAGACGACAACCTCCTAGGATGAACTGCGAGATGCCATTCACAAAAAAAAAACAAATAAATGAAAGGGGATTCTTAATTCGCCCACCATGGAATAAAAACCCTGAACTGGAGTAAGTTATTTTCTCTAAACTTGTGCTGATATTCCCTGCTATTTCCTATTTACTGTGTGACTCTGACGACGACAGCCATGATGCGACGACATGCAAGAATGTAGAAGATGTTTGAAAGTGGCGCCTGGTACTGGTCTGTCTTAGTCTTCATTTTTATTCTTCTTTAAGGACACGTAATGGTGAGGGACGAAATGCATGCGGTTAAAAGAATGATGAAAATTTATGTTGGTGCATGGATATGGAGAGGAAGATAAAGAAATTATGGGCTGTATGAAATGATATGAAATAAATAGGAGTAAATGATAGCACGATGGTTGATAGGCTAGGATGGTAAAAAAATCGTGTGTCGCCGACCCCAAAGAACATGGGACAAGGGCAGGAAGACGAAAATGATGATCATAAGATTTCCAACAGTAGTATGCTATAGATGTTGGTCACTAACCTAACCTAACCAAATCTGAAATTCTGTGAACCGAGGACACGTCACAGCGTCTAGCGTGGGTCTTCGCGCTTATATCCTTATTAGGACAGATTGGTGAAAAGCATCAAAGATCTGTCTACTATATTTGAACAAAACAGTCAAATCGTTCGCAGAATTTTCTTATTTTTACCACTGTTAGACTGTTATGCTCTCGGTAAAGACTGGTAGACAATAAACATAGAAAAAAAATGTAGGTGACGTAGGTGTTGATTTGTTTGGGCTAAAATAAGATGGTTAGGTAAAACATCGAAGCCTAATTACTTCAGGAAAATAGACCTTATGCTTTAACAAGCAACGAAGCTTTTGGTGCCATTAAGTTTTACAGGAAGCAGTTGGAGAAATTGCCGGGAAGAGTGGACTATAATGTTAACATTTCGCCTGTAATCCTCTCAGGATTAAGCAGAGAGTTAGCTTTGTACACCCACATTTCGCCAGTTGTGTTTAGCTATGTCCCATTAAGGGACGAGCCTATTGGGATCAATTGGGCACAAATCCTGACTCCAGGCTGCAAATGAAATAATATTTAGTAAACAGAATAAGTACTGATTACATATCCGAGAATTATTCAACATTTACGTGGATTATTAAGCTGCATTATCAAACAACGTCTGTAATTTCATATACAATGATTAATAATGGCTCAATAATGATTGGCGTGAAATCACTATCGTTTGTATGAATGCGAGATTTTTATGCTTATAAGCTTATAAAAAGACTTTCGGAGAACTGACCGCAGGGCGCCAACACACAAAAACGAAACCTGCCGACTAATGACTCGTCCACACATGACATCATGCCTTATGTCTCTAATCTCAACATTAACCAATTTGGCAGTATGACAAACACCTTCGTTCGCCCAAAAGTAACTCCAAGCCGTTTTCCTTGCAAACAGCCTCATGCATATGCGGCAAAGCCTTTTAGCTACGTAATAGGTGCTCTCTCACTCGCCAATTTGATTTAACTCATTCAGTCGACCTCGAGGTACAGCCGAGAGCGGGTGTACGCCATCTTGTATTTTGAACTGTCAAATTTCGCACCGATTTTGTGACTGTGTTAGCACTAATTGCCAGTATAAAATAAAGAGATAATTGTGTAGTGAAATTAATTACATTATTGAAAAAAAGTGCATTTTTTTGGAATTTATTCGTGTTGTTTATCTCGGAGCTATTGGCTGAGATCTCGGTCTGTGATTAGTGCTGTGTTTTTATGTTTTTTTCCTTCTGTTTGAGACCGTTTGAACTGTCACTGCTTGTGCCCGGAAAGGACATTTTTCGGTAAGTTTTTATTAAAATTCAATTTAATTGGGGTGATTTATGTTGTCGTTTTTAAATGAGAGATTTAAAATGTTGATACAGTTTATCTTCCTGTTTAACACTGTATCTTGCACAAAAAAGTTTTTACAAAGATTAGTTCGTAGAACCTGACTAATTGCGCCGGATACTTAATGATCGAGATAAAGAGTGTTCTAACACATCGATTAATGTCTTTAATCGACTTAAAAGGACTTAGCAAGGACACTTGCGACTGGCCACTCTAATAAACACGAGAAATATTCCACATTTGGTCTGCTACAGCTACATAAGTGAGCGTTTAGATTTTTGTACTGTTCGCGTATATTGTTGTTATTTGTATCGTGGTGTTGCACAACGAATCAAACGGACCTTTGGAGCAGACTTGAGACATTCTACAACCTTTGTCGGTCATGTTGATTTATCTGCGGCAATGTTAAACTTTTTATCACGTTCGCTTGTAAATTATTGTTATTTAGCGCTGAGTGACTACTTGTTCCGGATTCAACTGTTTGTTTTGCGGGAGACAATTTTAAATAACACAACACGAATACGCCTGTTATTCTCGAAGGTTTAGGCAGAGGAGTACCCAATAGTACACCAAAAGGTGAGCTTATTGTAGACTCCCTGGCTGCTACTGAGAAATTCCTGATGGAGAAACCCAATTTAGACAATTTTATCGAAGTTTTATGTAGTTATACTGATACTGCTTGGAATGCGCACCGTAATGCTTGTAAAGCCTTGACACCCAGCAAGAAGGTGAACAAAAAATCAAAGTCAAAATATTTTATTTCATATAGGCCTACATGGGCACTTATAAGCAGGGTTCGCGTTGATCGTTTCCATGGAGAAGGACCGGCAAGAAACTGCATGGTTACTATTTTAAAATCATTTGGTTTTACAATATTTTTATGTTACAGAGTTGGTACTTAAGTATGGGAGGAGGCGTAGGCCCCACAATAATTATTACAAAAACGTAGAACACGATAAAAATCAACAAAACCATACTAGAATTAATTGCGCCGAAGATGCCGCAAGATGCACCGATCTGTCGAACTTATCCTAATGAAGTGTTAAGCAGAGCGATTTTTAATTGCTGATGGTGCAAAGGGTTCCTGGAAGTAACTAATCTATTTACAAGTTACTTCGTTGCTTAATTATATACTAGCAGTAATTCTCAGATTCTAGTAAATAAGCATCCAGGCTAAAAGTAATCACTTGGGAATCGAACCCCGCTCAGGCACCAAACACTTATCCACATCTCTACTACCACATTATTATTATAAGCAACACCTCTAAAATGATACAACCTGTATGGCTGTATAGAATTCAATAATAAATAATGCATTCAGAATATTGATTTCGTTTTCCAATTAAAATGGTCTCGATCTGAGTTGGTATTAAAAGACTTGGTTCCAAAGATAATTGCGCAAATCTTAAATTAAAATCGGAACCTTTTCCTTCTTAATGCAAAACTGATTTAGCGATAAGATCTTTAAAAAAAATCGTTATTGATCTCCTACTGAATGAAACATGTTTGCCTGGTATTCTTACTGGCAGTTTCCTATCAAATTATCCTATCCCAGATTTCCATTTATTCTTACCTTATCAAAAATCTTTAAAAACCTCGTTAGTAGTGCGCTACTATCAAAGCTTATTTTTTTGTGCTGGCAACACCTCCTGAGGCAGGTAATCAAATAAGATCCTCCCTAATTCCCTACGGAACCCTTTGAACGTTAATTATGGTATATTAAAGTATTTTTTGCGTCCAATTTAGTGTTGAGTCATAACTTTTTTGAAGTTCGCGTGTTGCGAAGACATTTTTCTTGCGAATAAATAAATAAGTTACGAAAGTGCAGGGTATTTTTGTTTTGGAATATGACCACATAGCAAGAATGTTTTTTTGTTAAATTATATAGTTATTTTTGTGAATTGCTGACGGAAGTGGACTTTTGGGTCTGAATTGCATTTAAACAAACAGGATTCCTGAAAGGGTACTGAATTTTTAATAATATAGATGATAAAAAGGAAAAACAATTTCACCTATAACTGAACAGATTTATTATTAAAAGAAGTGAACTTGAAAACTCAAACCCAGTTAATCAGGAAAGAAAAGAATCTTATAATTTAATTTTAACGATTTTTATTGAGTACATAAAGTCCAGAAGCTCGAAATACGGTACGCCATTTATCTCCATGAGAAATCCAATTAGGCACATGGCTAATGTACTGTAATAGCTTTTCCCTCAACTATTAACTACCACTAGGACATCACACATTGAGAGATATACAATAGTTTTATCACCCCAGCTCATCTTTCACGCAGCCTCGTCAATAGTCACAATATTAGCAAAGATCGCAAAAAGCGAATCATTGCGGTGCCGGTGGTCGGACGTTGTTAATTAGTAATAGCAATTTTTTGTTGGTACGGGCTATGGTCACACTGTCAGCGACTGTTATCTGAAATATGTAAGGGATAGTCAAAAATGTGTTAAGGAGAAAAATAAGAAGCTAAGTTACGACCTTGTTGATATCGTATCTATCCATCACTGAGTAGAATCAACATCTGCCTAGCCTTCTCCCAACTGTGTTGGGAGTCCGGGTTGGGATTCCAGTCTAACTGGATGCAACTCAATAGCAGGAGTTTTAACATTTTGCATGGAGTTGCTGATAAACAGGATAGCCCTCGGTAAGACTGGTTGTGACACATTCGGACTTTAGTCATAAATAAATATAGATCTTCATTAACAAAGTAATGTAAAACGTGACTGAATGATATCGACTTCTAATTTCTAAAAATAATCCTTGAATAATAAATGCAATATGTTTTATGCTAATAAGTATCAAGAAAATATAATAATTAAAACCCACATCATGGCTTATATGCACTCGTAAATCAAATAAAGTAATATCTTGCTTACCAAGTCAATCTTGATTCGACCTTTGAGCAAATCCTACTCATTTTGACCCGAGAACTTTTTATTTAACTTACAAATTTACAATCTGAGGCTACTGTAGAAGCTAAGGGCTTATCGGAAAGGTAAAATCCACGAGATGGACAAAAAAACAAAAAAAAAACTGATGAAACTAATCAAATCAATCTAGTAACCCACGCTGGGCCATCGTGGTTGATTACGGCCCGTTCTCTCTTACAGGGAGGAACTCTGTGTCTGCTGTTGTGCTATCTGTTAAAATAGAACATATTTAATAAAAAAAACTGCCCTCCCCGCTATCCGCTACCAGTAGAACCTGACCTCAGTTCAGCAAAAAACCGCGGCTGTGCGCAGGCGTAACGTGGGCTGGAAGCTGCGGCCGAGCGTGTCCTGCTGACGTCATCACCTGAGCCACTCACACGGAGATAAACATTATGATCATGATAAACAAGATCACTCGGTCAGTTATGTGTAGGGATAATTCGAACAATCCTTACGTAATACCTGTCCGGCTTATTACAAAAAATCCTGGACATTTCACTTTGAAATCTTTCTTGTTGTTATTATTATTGTGCATTTCTTTTTTTTATTTGCTGAAGAAAAGAAGAATTCAAGAATTTAAGAAGTTCTTTGAAGCCGAAAAGTCCGGACAAATCACAAGTGTGCAAAAAGCTGGATAAATCCATAAGGATGGTATCCCAAGTTGTATGGGATACAGTGTCACGAACGAAAGACATCAACGCAGTCTGACATGTGGTTTTTTAACCGACTTCTAAAAAAGGAGGAGGTTCTCAATTCGGTTGTATGTTTTTTTTTTTTTTTTTTTTGTGTTTGTTACCTCATATCTCCGTCATTTATGAACCGATTTGAAAAATTCTTGTTTTATCTGAATGGATCTACTTCCCGATTGGTCCCATAGAAATTTCATCAAAATCGGTTCAGCAGTTTGGTTTTGAAATCAAAATAGCTGGAAATTTTTGTGTTTGTTACCTCATATCTTCGTCATTTATGAACCGATTTGAAAAATTCTTCTTTTATCTGAATGAATCTACTTCCCGATTGGTCCCATAGAAATTTCATCGAAATCGGTTCAGTAGTTTGGTTTTGAAATCAAAATAGCTGGAAACAATATGTCATCCAAGTAAAAGAAATTGCGAAATTGATACTTGACAAGGATTTGTGTGTGATACTATAACTAAAAAGGGTAAAATAAAAACTTTTTTGCAAAAAAAAACCGACTTCCAAAAAAAACACTAAAAAAGTGGGAAATAACTTTACTTTCGGAAGTCGGTGGCAAAAAAGTCAATGAAACAAACAATAGTCACCGACTTCCGAAAGTAAAGTTATTTCCCACTTTTTTAGTGTTTTTTTTGGAAGTCGGTTTTTTTTTGCAAAAAAGTTTTTTTGATGTTTGTAAAAGAAGCGCCATTTTACGAAAAGGACGTTGTATGTTTATGTTCTTTCAGTATTTCATATGCAAAGACTGATTGTGACGTTGTTAATTGTTTTTTTTTTTTGTTTTATGTTATTTAGTTATCTTTTTATGGGATATTTTTCGTGGCCTGAGATGGTTACTTAAATTATTTCAGTTTACGGCATGGCTACGGGATCCCTAATATTGATTGACATATAAATAGTAGATAAATCTAAATGAACAGCAAACAAGCGGCATTAGATCATTCAAAATACCTAAGCCTTAATGTCTGAAACCATCAATATTTGATTGTCTTACCAGGAAAATACCGGTACTTGGGGTGTCAGGCGTTCATGCTTCCATAGTCCGGGATCTTTGTTTTAATAGTACCTCATACTGCATAAGGATTCTATACATACTCGTACATAGATTTTCAGTCCATCTCCCACGGCAATCTTGACCAAAGTTTTGATATCTGATGAATTTCGGCACACTGCGTGACATAATATTATTTTTATATTTTTCAATATTCAGCCAAAATTAAAAAATCCATTATCAATGTCACCGACTCATCGACTACCCATCAAAAAATCGTCCGCCAAAACTGCTTAACCTCAATCGATCTGCGCAGTAGGCACTTAGCCCAGATGTACCTATGCATGTACCTACTCGTAAAATAAGTACTGAAACATACTGAGAGTGAAAGTGAATAGCCTTGATAACTCCGAACAGTATGTGGAGGACTTTACTCAATAATAAAAAAGAACAAGGCAGCTTTGCTGTAGGTATTCCATCTTGCAAATATCTTTGCCGTTTGTTATATAAGAATGATGTGTCAATTCGTTTTTTTTTACCGATGACATCCGTAAACTTCGCGAGATAAAACAAACTTTATCTACTAAGGTTCTGGGTTTGTTTCGGGCAAAGTGTTATGGGATTTTCCCGTCTGGAATTTCTCAGTAGCATCTCACAGACAGCCACTTGATGGCAATAGGCTCGCCCCCTGCCACATGGCAGTTGAACATAAATGATGTTACTTTAGACACAGCTCTGCCTAACCCTTTGTGGAACAAACAGGCGTGTTGTTATGTTATGATTGTGTCAGGTTAATCAGACCTACATAGTACATGCCTATTTTCGTAAAAGAACAGAACAGAAAGATCAGCCCCTAGCATCACCTTAGAGAACGGCTGAAAGTATTTCTTAATTAAAATTCTCATTTTGATAATAAGATATCAATTACAAACAAAAGACTTGTCAGTAAACGAATCGCATTATCATAAAAACTAATATAATCCAAATTAACATAACACATAACAATTATGCGTGAGAGTTTTGCTAACAATAATAACAACGTTTACTGTGAGAATACCAGGGGAGCATGAGTCCACAGAGTTGAGACAATGCTAGAAATGACAATATTTACAAAAATAAGTGACAAGACAGACATTTTTACTAATAGCGCCTGTCAACGTCAGTGAACCGCCAATAGATCCATGCATCACTATCATGTGTTATGGCCTGAAACTGAAGACATACCTAGATTCGTCAAACATCCCTAGGATTCACATGGATTTACCCTTTACAACTAATGACGTCCTGGTTAGTAGCGCCTTCGAAAATTTAAGTGTAGTTTTGACTTATAAAAATCCTGTCTTTATTTTTAAGAACTTGTTTAGCCAGATTAAGCTTACTTATCTGCTCTGCGTAGAACCCTTTAGAGGCCCCTGTTTAGTAGGCAAACTAAAAATATATTCCAGATAACATTAATTAAACATTTGATTATAATTATTTACACGGAGAATAAATTATTAGGGTCAGAGACCTCGTGAGTACCACCTGTGAGGTCAAAAGTGCGGCGGCCATGATGTCATATTATGGTAAAATAGCTCATCTGTAGGTAATTTTATGAGATTTTTGTTACTGCTGTACTGCTTTATTATTTTATTTTTGATTGTTGTGTGGGAAGTGTTGTATTTTTTGTTATTATTTTTATTAAATCGGTTTATGCTCATTTTGTGCGCGGTAAGTTTACATTTTTACCACTATCATACGGATATCACCACCTAGGAAATGCAATCTCTCGACAGGTCTTTGTCTTCCTAAACACTACTTTTTAAATTATGTGTTAATTTCTCATCTAAAATATTGAAATATTAAAAATATGTAAGCTACAGGTATTAAGGGGGTTGCTGTTTGTGTTATATTCTATTTTAAATAAAACAGCATTAAATAAATCTCGACTTTCGAAAAACGTGTCGTGTGCATCTCTAGAAAGTCCAACTATAAAGGATATTTAATCCCAAGCTTAAAACACATTCAAAATTAATCGTGTTTAATTCCAAGGAGCCTTCCTCATAATATTCGCTCTTTTTACTAAGCTCCCTCTGTACATTCTCAGGTACATACAAACCACGTCCATCAGATGTAGATATCAAAACATGTAATAATAGCCTCGCACGAGTGCTGCAGTCCGCGTCAATCATTTTACACATTACACTCAGTATGTGGGTGTGCTCTTTACTTTTTATCTGCAACCTTGATCGGTTGCGCTCCTTGCATTCATATAGTCCTGGTATTTCTTTTACATTAGTATTAAGATGTAAGTTAAGAGGTCAAATTGTTACGCTAATTTTATTCTCAAAAGTCTGCTTGGAATTGTAAATAAAAAAAGGGTGTGTAATGTATGATATAATAACAAATGCTCTAATTTCACTTGAAATAACGTTCATATAATATAATTTTCATATGCTATAAAATCATATAACTTAATTTCATATGATATAATTTTCATTTAATATAAAACATTTAGTATAACGTTCATTTTATATAATTTTCAATATGTATAATATTCTTTTAATATAACATTCATTTGACCTAATGTTCTTTTGACCTAATTTTCATGTTTAATGGTCACAGTTCTAACCTAACTCAAATGGCACCTAACCAAATCTTAAAATATTCAATGCATGGTTGAGGGTGGCCTTGGTCGACGGAGCCCCGCTTCGCGGGGCTCCTACTTCTGGATTGTTTATAAAAAAAAAACCACGAAGGGGATGGCGGGGTCTATTCGCTCGCTTCGCTCGCTCACACGACCCCGCCGTCCCCTTCTAACCTAACCTGTCCAAGTCGGGGTGCCCTAAAGTCCAGATTGCATCCAATTTCTACTGGTTACAATAGTTGAAGGTGGTAGGTGTATAGGGTAAAAAGCGAAGAAAAAAAAAACAGTACAATATTTTTTTAATCATAACATAGCATCACATAAATATTACATCTTACCATACCACCATACTAGCAGGCGTTTAAAATCGTATCAGATTTCCTAAATTATATTAAAAGTTATTAGAGATTATGAATATTATAGTAAATGAATAATATACTACATGAATATTATGTCAAATGTGCATTATAGGAAATGTTTATTATATCATAAGAAATTAGATAAAATGAAATTATATCAACAATTCATTATCTCAACTGATCGTTATATTAAACAAAGTATATTAACTGAAATTAGGTCAAGTGAACGTTAGATTTTTTGTTATTATATCAACCGTTACACACCCATAAAAAATATATATATTTCGTGTGATTTTGTACAACATTTGACCACCATGGTAATTTTGGACCATAGCCAAAACATTATTTTTTATAAACATTGAAGTCAACTAAGAAATATAGAAAAAAACAAAACGGATATTGTCTCAAAAGTGGTCCAAAATAATAACTCCAAGTCTTTCTCCAAGTAATGGTGTGTTTATTTGATAACACATACGATACGTCGTGTATTATATGGGTGTTCTCCTGTGCTCTTTACTTTTATCGGCAGATCGTCTGCACTCCTTGCATTCCTGCCGTCCTGGTATTTTCTCGAACTATGCAAGATGGTCAGGGAATTATGAGTTAAAAGAAGCAATTTATAAATTCCATAAACTTTACTAGGAAAAGGAAATGTCCAAGAATACGTATGTAGATATTGGACGTTTTTAGGTTTAGACATTCTTTGATTATCAGAATTATCTGTTCGTTTCTATGTGGTTTTGTTCACGGGT
Organism: Standfussiana lucernea; assembly: GCA_964057025.1. Lineage (NCBI taxonomy): Eukaryota > Metazoa > Arthropoda > Insecta > Lepidoptera > Noctuidae > Standfussiana > Standfussiana lucernea. The sequence goes on from OZ059798.1 coordinate 1,810,195, forward strand.
AAATTTCACAAAAGTCGGACATAATAATATGTCGTGAATTTCGAAGGACCATTTTACGTAAAGGACGGGACTTCAATATGCACGAGGACATTTTAATCACAGATATTGGTCAGATGCAAATTCGCAAACCCGGGACAGAAACTCAAAGCTATGTTTTAACAATTCATGCACTGCAAACTGCCATTCGATTCAACTACAAACAAGATTCTCGACCACACCTAATATATTCTAAAGAGATTCAAATCAGTGTATTAAAACAACAGAAGTTGGCCAACAACGCTTATGTGGAGCGGCTGCAAACACGCCGATGTCGACACACGACCTTCGATGTAAAGATCTGCAGGTGGACGCTTATCTGTTAGAGTTTGGATCTATTAGTCGTGGAGATAGATTTATGAGATGTTATTAAGTATCAAGATCTTCGATTTGAATGCTGATATTGTAGCCTCATTTTCGAGTGGTCAGCAACGCATCGACTTTTTTTGCAAGTGTCCATGTGTTGGCCCATCCTAATAACCTACAACACAACCTGCAACACATACCTGATTGCATAGCATTTTCAATCACAATTCCGAGTGATTTTGAAAGAAATTCTGATCCATTGCTCCATAGGTTTGAAAAATACATCTGCTCAGCAACGTAAATAACGCAATGAATGACGTTGAACTCTCAAAGTAATGGCGGTGTTAACCGAAATATGCAAACCCGGATTAAGAAATTAACCGACCGGAAAATATTATTTATTGGCACTGTTATCAGTACTAGCTTTTCTTTTGCAGAAACAGAATTTCGTATATTTTGCCATGTTACCAATATACCAGGAGGCCATGTCTCAAAAGGAGTTCCTTTGTAAACAGACCTTCATTGACCTTTAGCGTGTCATTTGGAAGACGTGCACAAACCTTGTCCATGTGACACATAATTCATTTACGAGAGAGTTGTAAAGAACATGTCTTTAAAGTTCGTGACGATGCAGCCTTTACTACGTATAGGGCTGCCCTTTATCTCACTATGTTAGGCAGAGACCTAGTCGTATAATGACAAAAAAAGTTAAAATTTTCTACACGGAATTCAGGAGTTAACTAGAAAGCGACGCGGCAGATCTCGAAGAGGATGGCGAAACTGGACAAATCAACGGACAGTGATCCACATAGCCCTAGATCGAAAGAACAAAAGTTATAGGGAGAGGCCTTTGCTTTTTTGGATGACGCAGGCAAACAGTAACAATAATAAGAGTTTGGAACTTCTTGGTTATTTTTCAAGAAATCGGGCTTGTGAGTGCACGTTATCTTCAGCAACTTAAAATGGGTTTGCATCTTAACATTGAAGTGCAAAAAATAATTCACTAATTTTTTGTTGGTGGATAATTCTTGCACTTCAATGCAAAAAGCTTTGGTCAATCTTCGATAACACTTCCTAAACTAAATCAAGGCAACCTTTCCTAAATGCATCAACCTAAATACCAGTTCTACGACATACATCCCGGTTAAAAGACTTGTGAGGCAACCCTATAAATAAACGGTAACATAAAGTGCGCTAACGCAATAGCTTAGTAACGATTTAGTCCAGTTTTTGTTTGCTCTGTCACTAATGTGTGCACGCCGCGCCGTGCAAACGTCACGTCGTCAGGTGTCAAATAAGTGTTACCTACTTGTGCTTATGCTGTGCTGGTAGAATGGTATTAAAATGTAGGTGCCAACTAGTAAACGACTTGTTGAAATAACCTGTTTTTAATAGTTTGCTCTACTACTAGTTTTTATTTATTTTGAATTTAAATATGTTGGAGCGTGAGGCGGATTTGACCGTTCTCAAATAAACACATAAAATTACGCTTTTAATCCCCGAAGGTTTAACCAGATACCTAACCTGTACTTAATTATGTACATATTTCGCCAGTTTTCACAAACACGATAACCTTACATAATTATAACGTTTTATAATAAGCGTTTTTTTGGATAACGGTGCAACCGATTGTTTAATAACTAGTTATTAATATCTGCTAATGTTTGGTTAATTCATCACGTCTCGTTAGCTAACCTGAGGCTATAATTATGTTTGATCAGAGTTCATTTCTGCGGCCATCTTGCTGATAGAGTTGTAAACTTTATTTTGATTATGAATCTTAATTACTGTATCATAATGTACATGTTTGAATTAAAGTCTATCAATATTCATGTTCTGAAGTTGAACAGATATGCTACAAGTATAACCATAGTTAAACGTTTATTTAACTAACGTTATTATTATTAAAAGTTTATTCAATCTTTATGGTATTGTATGGGGAAATTAATAGCGATTATTTTGAAATAATCAAGTTTTGTCCGACATGGGCATCAAGTAAGAATGACTACAGATATAAATGGGCTTTTAATCGGTATTTAATAAATGGTGTTTTATGTTTCCCGTATACCTACTAGGATGTATTTATGGAGATTTTTATTACAGATATGATATTACAATGAACAGTTTTATTTTCTGTGAGTAAGTAATTATTGTTTTTATTTACAGTCAACGTTTTTCTGCGAACAGTGTATTTTGGATTGATAACATCACTGCTACATACTAGTACACAGATACACATTGTTGTTCTATCTATACTAATATTGATTTTAGAAAACGGTACTTCTTGACACCAGCCTGAATATGAGTTTCTTTGGGCAACCTTCTTGATGGATGCTGGTGACTTAATCGTCACCATGTATGTCGCCGAGACGAATTTTATTAGTACTACTGATTGCATTCTTTAAACGCTGCTAGCACGGCGATGCCGTGCCCTGTGAGTGCTGCACTATTACCTCGACAGCTTTGGCAAATGACTCTAATAACAGGAAATGATGTAAGGAACACATGTTGATCCCAATCAGTTCGCTTAGGCTGAGGGTAATAACCTCTTCGGCCGTTCATCGTAGCTGTTTTAGAAAGAAAACACATTTACTTGTGTATAAGAAAAAGACCAAGAACTAAGTAGGAGGAAAATATGCGTTTCATCCGCAAAAACGGTTATTGCACAGCAGATGCTGCATGCGTATAGCACTATGCCACTGTCACGAATGCTGCATATGCGGGACTGTGGCATAGCTCTGGTTCCCTTCGTCGTACGGTTGAAAGGCCTCCCACTAGGTAGACCGAAGATCTGGTGAACGCTATGAGAATCCAATGGATGCGAGAAGCACAGAACTGGTCGAGCTGGTGACACTTCGGGAAAGCCTGTGTTTTGGATATAGATAGACTAGGACGTAGGCCACTTAGGTCTGGACGTCTTTTGACTCATAATTATGATGATGGTGATCAATGATCATCTTCAGTAGCACTTCTTTAACATTACCCTTCGGAGGCTTACAGGCGTGATGATATGGGTTTCTATTCGATTTTCTGATAGATCAAACCGACAAAAAAATACTCAAAAATGTTAAGCACAGAATCTAAAACCTTTAGAGAATTTTTAACACATAAAATATGTACATACTTGTAATTCAATTCACGCTCGCCACACATGTTTTGGCAGCGTTTGTGTTTGTTATAATGTCCAAAATTCCGACATTGGAATAATAAGTAGGATTGTTATCAAACTTTATATGTTATGTATGTAATAGAACATATAGTTATGTTAGAATTCACTTAAACATTTGTTAGAATAATAATGTTCGGTTCCTTTATGAATAACAAGTAGTTTTGTTTATCAATGGAAATTAGCCTAAACGATCTGCTTA